>PVKA01013868.1:38887-54002 GCA_004027165.1 Ctenomys sociabilis | reverse complement strand
GCATCTTGGTTGTTTCCAAGATTTGGCTATCACAAATTTTGCTGCTATAAACATAGGTATGCATATATCACTATGATATGACGTTTTCAGTTCCTCTGGGAAAATGCCCAGTAGGGGGATAGCTGGCTTGAATGGGATTTCCAGTCCTAGTTTTTTAAGAAGTCTCCACACTGATCTCCACAATGATTGTACCAGTCGACATTCCCACCAGCAGTGGAGAAGGGTTCCCTTTTCCCCACAGCCTCTCCAACATTTGTTGTTAGTTGATTTGTTTATGATGGCCATTCTTTCTGGAGTGAGATGGTATCTCAGTGTTGTTTTAATTTGCATTTCACGGATGGCTAGTGATGTGGAGCACTTTTTTATGTATTTATTCACTTCTTTAATTTTGTCCTCTCAGAAGTGTGTATTCATTTCAGATGGCCATTTCTGGATTGGGTCTTTAAATTTAAGGACCCTAATGTATTTTAGATCTTTAAAAATTCTAGAGAGCAGACCTTTGTCTGAGTGCTTATTAGTTAAGATTTTTTCAAAATTTGTGGGTTGTCTTTTCACTTTGTTGTTAATTTCTTTTGACATGCAGAAACGTCTCAATAAGAGTTGGTCGCAGTTGTTAATTCTTTCAAGTGTTTCCAATGCATATTTTTTATTCATGAACTCTTTATCTACCCCTATGTCTTCAAGAGTTCCTCCTACTTTCTCTTCCAGGAGGTTGAGTGTTTCTGTTTTAATATTTAGATCTTTAATCCACTTTGACATTAAGTTAGCATGTGGTGATAGACCTGGGTCAAGTTTTAGTTTTCGGCATGTAGAGATCCAGTAGTTCAAGCTCCATTTGCTAAAGAGGCTATCTTTCTTCCAGTAAGTGTGTTTGGCCCCTTTGTCAAAGATCAGGTAGCTGAGTGTTGAACATTTTTTTATACATTTATTTGCTATTTTTATTTTTTCATCTCATAAGTGTATATTCATCTGAGATGTCCATTTGTGGCTTGTATGTTTGAATTTGAGGAGTCAGATTTTTAAGTTCTTTGTATGCACTAGATATAAGTTGTTTGTCTGAGGGACGGTAGGTTAATTTTTTTCCACACTCTGTGTTTTCTTTTCCTCTCTTGATGATTTCTTTTGATGTGTAAAAGCTTTTTAATAAGATGTGATCCCAGTTGTTGATTCTTTGAAGTATTTCCCATACAGTTTTGGTTTTGTGCATGAAGTCTGCATACATTTGTATCTTTAAGATTTCTACCTACTTTCTCTTCCCGTAGATTTTGATTTCCTGCTTTTATATGTTGACGTTTGTATATTTTGACTTTGGTTTGGCGTGTGGTGATAGATAACATCTAGCTTTAGTCTAGAGCATGCAGAGAGCCAATTTTTCTAACACCGTGTATTAAATAGTCTATCTTTCCTCCAGTGAGTATGTTTGGCTTCTTAGTCAAAGGTGAGGTGGCTGAGTGTGCGTAGTTGTGTCTGCATCTTCTGATCTGTTTCACTGATGCTCAGGTCTCAGACACCCATATATTCAACATTTCTCCTCTTCTGGGGATTTGAATTTCGGACAGAAGAACTTCACTTGGCATTTCTTATATGGCTGGCAACAATTGCCATGAATTTTTGTTTTTGAGATGTCTTTATGCTTTCCTTTGTTCTTGAGAGATATTTTTACTGGATTCAAAATTCTTGGTTGAGAGGGTAGTTTTTATCTTTTTCTGTATTTTAGTACAGGATGTACAGGGTCTCACTACCCAGATCAGACTCATCGTGATCCTCCTGCTTTCAGCCTCCCACGTGCTAGGACTACAGGTGTGTGACACCATGCCCAGTCTCCATCGTTGTCTCAGTGCACTCCGGGGGGATTGACCCCAATTCCTGCATCTGCCTTGGCAGGTGTTTTAATCCACTGAGCTATCTGGCTGGCCCTGTGAGTATATTTAAAAAAAAATCACTTTTAACAATGTTTTTCTGTGCCTTCTTGACCCCATGATTTCTGATGCAGGCATCAGCCTTTAATAGGACTGCTGATTCCCTATGTGCAGCGTGTTGTTTTTCTCATGTCACTTTCAAATTGTGTTTCTCAGTTTGTCTTTTGACTAGTTCCTTGGCTTAGATTTTTGGTGTTCAGTGAACACCTTGCGTCAGCGCAGCTCTGTCTTTGACTAACTTTGGAGCAGTGTGTCTGTTTTGTCTTCAGCTAGTACTTCTGCCCGATTATTTCTTCTCTCTCCTAGGATACCACTTACGGGTATGTGGGACACCTTAATATTTAAATGAGTTCCTGAGCTCCTTAAATCATTTTTATCTCCGTTTTTCACACTGGCTAATTTCTGTTAATCTGCTTTTAAGTTCACAGATTCCTTCTTCTGTTCTCCATATGACTGTGAACCATTCACCCAGTGAGTTTTTCAATTCAGAAATTAAAATTTTGGGGGCTGGGGTGATAGTTCAGCGGTCTAAGCACCTGCCTAGCAAGCGCAAGGACCCAAGTTCGATCCTGGTACCGAATTCTGTGCCAACCCTGGAACTCCAAGTATGCCATGCCGGCCACCAAAATCAGGCGTCGAGACACACACTTATAATCCCAGCGCTGAGGAGGCTGAGATAGGAGGATCACTATGAGTCTGAGCTGTGTAGTGAGACTCTACCAAATACATAAATAAATAAAACATCATCCCCCACACAACTAAAATTTTTAGTTCTGGAATTTCTATTTGGTCTTTTGTATTGCTTCTACTTCTCTGAAAAGACGGTCTACTTTTTTATTAATTATAAATGTGTATATGCACATATAGTTTTAAAACTTCATCAGAATAGTTTAAATAATTGTAGTGAACCTTTGTCTTCTCTTTGAGAAGTTGACTTGAGATAAATTCCAAGATAAAATCGCTTGATCGTTTATTGCATTTCTTGTTTTTCCCATGTTGGTTTTCCCATCAATCGCATCCTGGTCATTTCCACCTCCTTCCTCGCACGGACACGCCTTGTAGATGTGACAAGGACTGGGAGCTGGGGTGACTACCCTGGGTCCACTGTGATCACAAGGGCTCCTGTCACGGGAAGCCAGAGGGTCAGAGGCAAGACCATGTGACAGCGAAAAGGGCCCCAGTGGCGTAGTGCAGCTCCCAAGCTGAGGAAGGCCTGTGCCTCTAGGAGCTGAAGAGGAAAAGAACCCCGGGCTTTTTCCTTGGCGCCTCTAGGAGGACTGCAGCCTCTGACAGTTTAGCTTTCCGCCCTCTGAGAGAGCAGAGGTGCGCTTCTTAGGCCCCCCAACTGGTGAGAGCGCATCTGCAGCAGTAAACAAATACCCTGGGTATAATGAATGTTAAATAATGAAGACTCTGGGATTTTGTTATTGCTCCATCATGATTCTGTTATTTTTTGGTTCCTACTGTCTTAGTAGCTGTTTAGCTGGGGGACCAAATTTCACACTTGATGGCTAGGAGGATAGTCTCTGTCTTGGTCTGAGCTCACATCTTCTTATCCTCTGCTTTGGGTCTGTCAAGGGTCAGCCAGTGATCAGGGGTAACAGAATTTTGAGATTGCCTCTCTGCAGTGTGTGTGTGTGTGTGTTACACAGAGAATGAACCCAGGACCTTCCCACTAATCCCTAGCCCTCTCCTAGTTTTAATTTGGGAGGGAGTCCTGTGAAGTTGCCAGACTGGGCTTGACCTTGTCATCTTCCTTCCTCAGCTTGCTGGTTACCTGGCTCCTCTCATTGTCGCCTTACCCTGAGCCCTGCTATGTGTGTGCTAGCTACGGTTCGTCTCGGGCCAGACGCCCCACTGACCACAGCTGCCTCTGTGCCGCTGCTCCCTCCGCTCAGGCCCACCCTGCCACATCTCAGGGGTATCTTCATGCCTCTCAGGGATTCTTCAGTTGTATTTTAGTTGTGAGCAGGAGTAGAACCCTATGGTTTGGGTCCCTCCAGTGTCTTTTGCCTCTGGATCTGTTGTTGCCCATAGAAGGGGAAAAGAAGAAAACTGCCAGCACCTCGTGTCAGCCTGGCTCTGCTGACTTGCAGCTGCGTGACCATGGGGGGAGAGGAGCCCACAGTGCCCTCAGTGTCCTCCTCTGTAGAACCCCCACACCAAAGGATAGCATCTGGGCAGATGAGAAAGTGTAGGCATTTGGGCAGAGCTGAGCCTGAAGTTTGGCCTCCTGGTTATTTTCCCAGGCTGTTCCCTGTTGCTCTCAGAAGAACCCTAGGGCCAAATGCTGGTCAGTTTTTCCAGCTCCCTTAGTTCCTCCAGTAGGCAACCCTGGGAAAGGGGTCTGTTTTCCTGACAGGAAAACAAAACTTTATGAACGATGTGTTGCCCACTGTGAGTTACACTGTAGGCTCTTCAAGCTTTACTTCCCCAGACCAGACACCCTCCGTGGTCTCCCCCGACGGTGGCCTCATCCCCACATGCCCACAGCATACAGCAAGAGACCTGTGATTTCCTTGGGTGTGGGGCTGCTGTGGCACCTGTGGAATCTGGGCCGGGTGGGCGCTCACTTGGCTCTGTGGGCCAATCTGGGCTGTGGACACTTGTTTACTGAGGTTTGCAGCGTGGGCACCGTGCTGGGGCAGGAGGCATAGCAACAGTCAGGGCAGACACCTTCCTGCCTCCTGGGGTGCATGTGTGGTCAAAGTGGGCACAACACTCTTATCACTCACCTGAGTGTGTGAACCTCACAGGTTATTTAAGATGGGGAGGGCCTGATCTTCACAGGGAGGCTGGGGTCAGCGTTGGGGAAGTGACTTTGCTGGCATCTGCAGGTGCTAGAAGGAGGGGGCTGGAGGAAGCCTGGTGTGTGTGTGTTGGGGGAAGGGCCCTGTAAGCTCCGGAGTTAAGGCTGATCATGGGGTCCAAAGACAAGAGTGAAGTTAGAGGGGGAAATAGAGAAGCAAATTTAGCAAACAAAAATTCAGGATGCCCAATGAAATCTGAATTTCTGGTAAAGGGCAAAGTTGCCCAGGCTGTTCTCTAACTTACGATCCTTCTGCCTCAGCCTATGTTGCTGGGATTATAGGCCTTGCCCCGCTATCAAGTGCTTCCTTAGTGTAAGCCTGTCACAGGGCACGTCCTTGTACATAGTTGCCCCAACAATTTATTGGTTGTTTATCTGAAATTTGGATTGCACTGGGTGTCCTGTGCTGTACCTGGTGAAGTACGTGTGAGGCCTTCCAGGCCAGGGCAAGACGCCCGCTGGCACAGAGGAGCCTGGGGGCTGGGGAGTGCAGGGGAGCAGCCCCAGCTGCAGCACTGAGTGGGGGAGGAGCGGGGTCTGGACTAGGGGCTGGGTGGGGTGTGGGGGGTGGGTGGGGCAGGCTCTGCTGCTCCCCACCAGCTGCTGGAGGCCAAGCCGCTCTCCATTGTGGGGGCGCCATACCCTGGTTGCCAGGGGACAGGCCTCAGTCCAGTATCCTGTTTGTCCCCAAGAGCCAGGTCCTGCTCCCTGCTCCTCCCCACCCTCCAGGGAGTGCGGCTAGGCTAGACAGACTTCTCTGTTTGTTTTTGTGATTCAAAACTGAGTCATCCACCCCAGGCCGAGTGCAGGGCCTCTTTCCTGGCTGGGAGTGGTGGGGGTGGGTGGCTCTTCCTGAGGCCTCTGAGTTCGAGGTCAGTTTCCTCCTGTCTACAGTGCAAGAAATGTGACCAATCTGTGTTCAAATCCTGATTTCATCTATTTGAGACTTGGTTTCCTGAGCCGGGAGGTGGGGGAGATCACAAGGGCTCTGTGAGGATTAAATGAGGAAGGGAAAAATTGTTCTCCTGGTTCTCTGCAGAGGAGGGCGGGGCCAGGGGTCAGCAAACAGGCTCCTGACTAGAAATCTCCTATAGGCTTTGTGGCAGCTCCAGCTCTGTGGCCTCGAAGAAGGCTGACGAGTGTGGCTATGTGCTAGCTAGACTTCACAATTTTCAGATTTTCTTGGTATGTGTTTGTGACACATAGTAACAACATTCCTCTTGAGGAATTGGTACAAATACATGTTGGAATCTTTAGATAATTTTCAGGCTCTTGGGCCATACCTAGGCAAAGGGCAGGGGAGGTTTGCAGACCCCCTTTGGAACGAGGCTCCCATCTGGCTGGGTGTGAACTGCATTTTCTTGTGGCCCTGCCCATGGATGCACTGTTCCCACAGGGGACACCTCACATCCCACCTGATCACTCCAGGTCCTCCCCCCACCCCCACCTGCCCCTGCCTGCCATTCCTTCCTACTACTCCTCTGGGTCATAGGGCCCAGGCTATTTCCTGGGGCTAGTGAGGTTCTATCTGTACAAACGCTGGACCCTGACCCTGCATGCTGTCACTGAGCAGCCTGGGGTTGCTCTGAAAGGATTTGAGGTGTGGCAGACAAGCACACACTTGGTCAGATGGGGGAAACCAAAGCCCAGGACGCAGACTAGTGCTTAGTGGCCAAGGTAGGCTCCTTGCCCAACCTTCTCTAAAGAGGAAGGGCAAGGGCTGACAGGCTCTCAAGAGCCTGCGTTGAGTAGTCAGTGGTGACACTGCTTTGGGCTGGGGACATATCCATGGTGTCTTCTCTATTACCATCCTGGCTCTCTGGGGGCAAGAGGGAAGCAGCCAGGGAGGAGATGCCGAATGTGCAGCTGGACCGTTGTGCAGTCAGCCTGCCCAGGGCCCATCTCAGGCAGCTCCGGGACACAGGAGGGGCCAGGCCACAGGGACTGCAGATCCTGAAGTGGCACAGCTCTGTCCTTAGAGTGTCACACCAAGTTGAAGTCACCCTCCGGGGGTTTCCCAGGTGACTGGGGGCAAATCCAGCTGCTCACAGTAGTCCTCAAGTCCCGAGGGGCCTTTCCTCAGTGGCCTGCCTTGTTGCTCATCACACCCTTCTGCCGTGTGATCCTTTGTCTCTCTGACACACCCAGCATGCTCCCACCTGGGCCTTGGCCCGCGTCTGTCCTGCCTGGAGCACTCTCCCCAGCTGTGCTCCAGCCTTCCAGTCTCAACCCAGCCCTCACTGCTGGGTTGTTTCCCTGAACATCTGCTCTGAAGAGTCATTCCCGGAGTACTGGCCTCCTCAGCCTCTAGGGCTAAGATCCTGAGCCTCTGATTGCCCATACCTCAGTGGGCCTTGGAGCTCCAAGGTCAGGCTGGGCCTGTGTGCTGTGTGCTCCTAGATGGACCAGTACTTGTGTGGGCCCCCTAATCCCAGGGCCTTTACTGTTCTGGCAGGGGTGATAGGTGCTCACTCATCAGACCTCCGGGTCACTGCATTTACCAAAGAGATGGCAGCCGCAGGAAAGGCAGAGGAAGCTAGGAGCAAGGCATTGGGCTGTGCAGGCAGTGCCCTGTCATCATGACTTGTCCTTCGAGCCATCTTCTTCCTGCCCTGCTGTGCATACTCCTCACTCAGAAGCATGTCCAGCAAGCATCGCCCAGACCCAGCTGCCAGCCTTTGGGGGGAAGTCACCCCTTTCATAGTCTCCTCTCCCCAGGGAACTATTTTTGTTATTGCTGTTTTATCTTTTTAAGACAGAGTTTCACTATGCAGTTCAGGCTGGCCTGGAGCTCACTTTGTAGGTCAGGCTGGTCATGAACTTGCAATGTTCCTGCTGCCTCAGTCTCCTGAGGGCTGGGATTACAGTAGTGTGTTACCATGCCCCACTCCAAGGAGCTGTTCTGATCCAGGACATGTGAACATCTGCAGGTACCTCTCAGAACAAAGGCAGTCCATGCTGACCTGCATGGCTAGGGACCAGGCAGGTGGCTGAGGAATGCCCTTTGTGTCCTTGGGGATCAGCTGGCTGGCAATGGGAGTGAACCCAGCCTCCTGACTGTAGGCCTGGACTCCTTCATCTGTGTGAAGCTGGCTCTGGGGACATGAAAGGAGGTAAGACCTGCATGCACTCCTCCTCCAGGAGGAGTAGAAGGGGAGCTTTGTGAACCCCAGAGATGTGAATATGCAAGGCTCAGAGATGGTGTGGAGAGCTCAGCTGTACTGGGATGCTGTTCTTCTGGAGAGTTTCACGCTGACTCCTGCAAGCTCTGTCTCTCTACGGGCCATAGGGGGACCTGCTTGCAAGGGCCCATGGGGCCAAGTGGCCGTGGAGACACAGCAGGAGGAGAAGCCCCGGAGGCAGACCACAGTGTGGCCCTGGATAGCTGCTCTACCTGCTGGAGCCTGGTTTCCTATCTGTAGCGTGGGTAAGTCATTAAAGAACTTCCTAGCTTGTGTGTAAGTTTCAGAGTGCAGAGTCTGCTCATTGTAGGGAACATGGAGCGGGAGAGGGTGGGACAGTCTGGGAGTTTCGATGACTCAGCTCTTTGTCAGTGGAGAAAAGAAAGCACGTCAAAGGAGAAGGAGGGAAGCCACGAGTAGCCTAGAGGTGAGCTGGGTCTGTGGCCTGGTGTCCAGATGCTGCATCTGGGGAGTGGTGATGCTGGTGCAGGGGAGGCTTGGAGCCTAGGTGTGGCATCGTCACAGTGAAATGAATTCCTAATATATTGCAGTACTGATTGCTCCTGCGAAAGGTATCTTTTTTACTTTATGTATTTTAAAAATTCTTTTAAAAACGTATTTATTTATGTATTTACTTATTTGGTAGGTATAGGGTCTCACTATGCAGCTCAGACTTATAGTGATTCTCCTGTCTCAGCCTCCTTGTGCTGGGATTATAGGCATACACCACCATGCCTAGTTTTGGTGACCAGCAGAGTGACATGGCATGTGGTGCTGGGGATCAAACCCAGGTCCTTGCACTTGCCAGGCAGGTGCTTAGATCACTGAGCTATTTCCCCAGCTCCCCAAAATTGTTTTAACTAACAAGCAATAATTATGGCCAAATGTGGTGGTGCACACTTGTAATCCCAGCACCCGTTGGGTACCAGATAACCTTTGACAGTGCAAAATTGAAGCTGACCGGGAATAGCTTGACTTCCGGCTCCACACTGATGTCAACGAGGGGACAGAATTTGGAGGATCAGTGTATCAGAAGGTACGAGACGCTCTGGATGCTTTAGTAAACCTTGCTTGGATGCCAGACACTGACAGCACGGGGTTTGGCACCGCAGCTGAGTGTCGGTTGGGTCCCACTGCTTCCGTTTCTGTGAAGACCAACAACTCTAGTCTCATTGGAGTCGGTGGCCTCGGATGCTGTGGCTTGGGGTGAAGCGCACGCTGACTGCGCTGGTCGCTGGCGGGTGGGGAGGACAGTGGTGCTGGAGGCTACAAGCGGAGGCTTGGCCTTGAACGGGAGGCTTAATCCAGCTGAAAGAAACCTCTCAGGATGGATATCAGATTTGCCCTTTGTAATTTCAATTGTGACCAGCAGGCTTTTATTTCCCCAATAGGTGATCAAACAAAGGATGATGGACAGTTGCCTTGTTACCAGCTGGTTTCCACTTGAATTGGTTACCTAATTACCAGTGCTACAGTCATGCCATCACCTATGCACTATTTACATAAATTTATCTATTAAAAATATGCTAGCCGCCAATAATTTTTTTTCAAAAGTTAATTACAACTTTTATTTTCCCTTGGCTTTCTGCTTTCAGGATTCTGACTCACTAGTGAGTAAGAGTTTAGATGTCCCTGTTAGCAACCCAACAATCTGTGAGGAAATTTGATGTATGCCATGTCCAAAGATACATTTCAGTTTATTTTAGGGTTAAGTCCCATGATCAAAATGCAGTTTCACAAAACTGTCTTTCATTCTAACATATGAATGAAAGACAGTATGTAAGAGGAACAGAGGTAGCTTACATATGATATTGTTTAAATAACATCTGTAGTCTCAATATATGGCAATGACATCTCTTAAACAAAAAATCTATTTGACCTTTTTTCTGCACTGGGTATTTGGAAAAAAATTCTCATCAGCTAGGGCTTAATTTTTAAGTTCTCAATGTGCAAGAATATGATCTGCATAAAATATGTTTATTAAATTATTTGAAGCTGCTGAGTGCGACGGCACAGGCCTACAATCACAGAACTTGGCAGGCTGAGGTGAGAAGATTGCAGGAGCCCGAGGCCAGCCTGGGACACAAGTGAGTTCGAGACTAGCCTGGACTACATGGTGAGACACTGTCTTAAAAAATTAAAAAAAATTATTTAAGATTATAATTGTTAAGATGTAGTCTTTGTACTCTTGCATGTAGATAGCCTCACGTGCAGTACTTATTCCAGGGGTCATCACACTCTGCCTGGATTTACATTTCTTTTTCTTTTTTTTTTTTTGTCTTTTTGAGACAGGGTCTCGCTATGCAGTTCAGGCTGGCTTTAAGCTCACTTTGTAGCTCAGGCTGGTCTCGAACTCACAACAGTCTTCCTGCCTCAGCCTCCCGAGTACTGGGATTACAGACATGCGCCACCACGCCCAGCGGATTTACATTTCTGAAACATTTTTTAGGTGACTGTTATACTTATCAAATTTTAGAAACTTTTGATTCAAAAAAGAGGAAACAATAAATTAAAATTATCCCCATCTCTCAGGATGTACAGATGTTTTCCCTGCCAGTGTATTTTCCCTGGCATTTAAAAAAAAGTCAGCTCCTCTGCAATGTTTAACATGAGCAGCTATTCTGAAGATTTCGGGTGAATTGCTTCTTCAATTATTTTTTGAAATTTACTTTTATTTTTTTTGAGAGACAAATATCAATGAGACAGTTGCAATGCTGATTAATAGGACTGTTTTAATAGCCACCAATAATAAGCTACATCTTTACGAACAAAGAATTATCTATCCGCTTAGCAATTGTGAAATATACAATACGTTATTATTAGTCGTGGTCCTCATGCGGTGCAATAGATAGTGAAAACTTACTCCTCCACTCTAATTGTGTCTTTTGATTGCCCTCCACGCTCCCCTCGCCCTTTCCTCTCAGATTCAGCCTCCAGTAATCAACCTTTCTACTCACTCTTACATGCAGTGGGGCCAGTAGCATTTGTCTTTCTATGGGTGGCTTGTCTCACCCAGCCCAGGGTCTTCCGGCTTCACCCATGTTGCCGCAAATGACAGAATGCCCTTCTTCTATGGAGCGGTGCTCCTGCGAATAGGCGTACCACACTTTCTGTTTCCAGCCGTCCGTGGATCGACACGGAAGCGGCTCCTGTACCTTGGCTACTGGAGCAGCACTGCAGTGACCACGACAGTGCAGGTGATTCCTTGGCATTCGTAGCAATTTCAGTTCCTTTTAATGTATGCCCAGAATTTGGGTTGCTGAGTCATATGACAACGCTATTACTTTAGTTTTTTTGAGAATTCTCTATATCTTTTTTTCCAAAATGGATGTATTAATTTGCACTGTCCTTAGTACAGTACAAGGGTTTTTTGTTTTTTTTTCCCTCTCTCCATATCCTCCTTGATACTTATCCTTTGTAGTTTTGGTAAGAGAATCTTGGGCCGGGGTATAGCTCAGCAGCAAACCCTACCTGGCCACACAAGGTCCTGAGTTCGACCCCTAATTAAAAAAAAAAAAAAAAGATAATAGACTCTCAGGAGGTCACATATCCTTGTGGTTTTAACGTGTATTTCCCCAATGACTAGAGATGATGAGTTTTTTTTTTTCCCTTCACATATTTGTTGTTCATGCCTCTTCTTTTGGGAAATGTCTACTAACTTCTCTCCTTATTCAAATCAGTTTTTCTTGCTGTTGAGTTATTTGAGTTCTTTACATTGTGTTTTGGGGGTCTGGGGAAATAGTTCAGTAGAATAAGTGCTTGCCTGGCAAGCACAGGGTTCTGAGTTCAATTCCTGGTACTAAAAAAAATAAAAGTACATTGTGTTTTGGATTGTTAGTCCCTTACTGGGTTTATGATTTGAGAAGACTCTCTCCCACCTAAACATGGTCTCTTTATTCTGTGGTTTCCTTTGCTGTGCAGAAGCATTCTGGTTTAATGCAGTCCTGTTTGTCTGTTTTTTGTTATCTGCGCTTCTGCGATCTGTCCAAAAAGTCACTTTTCTGACAAACATCAAGGAGATTTCTTCCTGTGTTTCTTCCTAGCATTTTTATAGTTCAGGACTTACAGTTCAGTCTTTTTATCCACTTTGGGTTGATTTTTGTATGTGTTGTGAGACAAAAATCCAATTTCAGTGAAAGATATTTTTCTCTTTTTTTTGTGGCCATCCCAGCCTGCCCTAGGGGCGGGGCTGGTGCGGCATGTGGTGCCAGGATTGAACTGTGGTCCCTGTGCACTTACCTGAGCGGGCTCCTTAGACTGCTGAGCTATCTTGCCATTCCCGAAAGACATTTTTCTTAAAATTCTCTTTTAGTTGGTTACTGGTGGGATAGGGAAATGCTTTAGAGTTTGTCAGTTGGTCTAGCTTCAGGCTTTTCAGGTCTGCATCTCCCCACTGGGGAGATAGCTCAGTAGTCTAAGTCCCTGCCTGGCAAGCACAAGGTCCCATCCCTGTACCAGCTCCCAAAACTGGGCATGGTGGCATACACCTGCAATCCCAGCACTGGGGAGGCTGAGACAGGAGGATCACTATGAGTCCGAGCTGTGTAGCAAGACCCTGTATCAAATAAATGAATAAATAAATAAAGTTAAAAAATAAAATAAAATGTTCCCTGAGAGTTCCTGTATGTGGGAGGTGACTCAGTCTTGGAAAATGGGCTCATTAGCAGATGTACCCATCGATGGGTTGGTCACTGACTATGCTTGGGACCTGAGGGGTGAGGACAACAAGGTTCCCTAAGGGTGCATCCTTGTCCCTGGCTTGTCCTTTCTGTTCCACTTCCCAGCTGCCAGGGGTTGAGAGCCTTTTCCTTTCCTGCCCTCGTGCTGTTTCCGTCTTGGTGCCAGGTGTCTGTGGCCTGAAGCCATGTTCTCGAACAACCTCCTCCTTGACATTGCAGGTGTCAGATATTTTGGCCCAGTGATGACAAAGTGGCCAGGACAAGCGTTTATGCTGATGTCTGTTATTGGTTCTGCACGTCTGGGTGCTGCTCTATGCCAGGTATGTGTGGGGCACTTACACAGTGCCTGGCGTCAGGCCAAGGTGGGGGGGGCGTGTATTCCTGGTGTTGTCTAAATCAACAAGAGCACCTCCACTTAACGGAAAGGGAATTCACACTTTCGAGTGGCTGGAACTGGAGCGGCTGCCCAAGTCGGTAGGTCAGCTCACGCCGAGAAACGGGGGGGGGGTCAGAATGTCTGTGAAGTTGGAAGGGGCTGGAGGCAACGTGGATAAAGCCTTGCTTGAGTTAATTTGTTTAGTAAATTATCCCTGAACCAAAAGAAGAGGTTGTCTATGTGCTGTTCTCCTCTAACATGGGATCTGCGTCCTCGGCTTACTGGGGCCACAGAATGATGTTGGACGGGCACACGGCTCTATTCCTTTTCATATAGGGGGCTGAGCAAAGCCGGGGGTGCAGCTTGGTCTCCTCACTTCCCCCATGAGCACTTGTGGTGGCGGTATCTCCACCGCCTGTGCCCATGACCACCCCTGCCCCCACAAAGACTGTCAGCTCCAAGGCAGGAGTGGAGTCTCCCTGAGGCAGTGCTGGGGAGGCCTTCTGCCACACAGGCTGAGGCCTGCTCTGTCCATGCTGTGCCCCACTGCTTCCTCAGCAGCCACAGGCAGTACCCATATGTCCGTGGGGATCTCTGATATCGGTGAGCAGCTGGGAAATGACTAAGGAAAATGGGAACAAGGTGAAAAGCAAGTTCCTGTGCCCGGGGCGGGGTGAACTCTCTGTGGCCACTTGCTGATGCCCCGCCAAGCCTCAGTCTCCCCAGGCATAACTTCTGAGAGGTGATCTGTCTCCCCCATCCTAAGGCCACCGTGAGGACTAGCTGAGGCAAAGAGGGTGAAGGATGTTCGAAGTGCACAGGGTGCATGCACACCATGGTGCTCGCAGCTCTGGGCCTCTCTGGCAGCCACCTGTTGACTCTTAACCAGTGGCAGCTACAGGGCTCCCTCGTATGTCCATTCCCCTCACCGGGAAGAACATCAGCCCCATTTCCCCAGTGCTTCTGCAACTGAGATCAGTACAAAGAGATGCAAGTAAAGGAGATGACGAAGCACATAAGATCACCCACGCAAAATGCCAAACCAAAGCCAAGGTTTTATTTATTTATTAATTTTCTGTAATGGGAAAGTGAAAAAAATCCTTGTAGCAATAGAGGAAACAAACTGTAAAAATACAGTTATCCCTCTGGCACAACTCCATGGAAAAGGACACTTTGATCAGGTCCTCTCCTGAGGGTACCTCCACAGTCTCAGGCAGTCCTGAGGGTGACCGCCATGTCCTCAGGGTACATGCTGACTGCCGTCCACCCCAGGGAATTGCCACAGGAAGGGCATGTCTGGTGTCTGGAATGGCACCTTGAGGACAGTAGTCCACCAAGTGTCCAAGTTGCCCAGAAGTACTGGGTGCTGCCTCCCCTCTTTTCCCCTCCCCCTCATCCTTTCTTCTCTCCTCTCTTGTGCATTTGGTGGGATGGCCCAGGGAGGCCTTCACAGCCAAAATGTGTAGGGCACAGGCCCAGTGGGAGAGAGACCCATGGGAAGCAGCCACTTCCTGGACAACAAAGCCCCTGGAGGAAATGCTGACATCAATTCACAGTGGTAAGACAATGAAGGGATAAGTGTTTCCTGGCAAGGGAAGGGCTGCAGTGCAGCTGGAAGGGGCAGCATGCGGCAGTCAAGGGCACAGGAGCACAGCCAGCTGAGAGGCAGCCAGGGAGACATCTGCTCACGTGACGGTCCCCAGGCTGTAAGGATGCCCATTTTTCAACAAGGAGACTAAATCAGGTGACCTGCAGCTGTTTGCCACCCATCTGCATGTGTCTGCCTGTCCACTTATTCATCCACACGTTCTTCCATCCTTCCATTTATTCACATACACAGCCATGTATCCATTCATTCATCTGTACATTTGTCTATCCATCTGTTTGTCCATCCACCCATCATCTGTTCATTCATCCTTCATGCATCCATAGCCTATCTACCCATTATCCATCATCCGTCTATTCATCATCCATGCACCCATTCACTCATCCATCTGTTCATCCATCCATCCACCATCCATCATTTATCAGCCATCCTCCATCCATCCATCCATCCATCCATCCATCCATCCATCCATCCACCTACCTATCCATCCATCCATCCATCCATCCATCCATCCATCCATCCATCCATCCACCTATCCATCCAT
>PVKA01013868.1:0-38787 GCA_004027165.1 Ctenomys sociabilis | reverse complement strand
TTTGGTTTGAACTTCCCCATACACAAACTCTTTAGTATGAGGATTCGAATCAGGGTACATGAGATGACAAGGAGAGGAGCAATAAGATGACAAATGACATGGAAAGAAGTTAACAAATAGTACCTTTTATTTTAGTTGCATGGTGGGAAAATATGGACTTATGCCACTGGGGAACTCCAAAGAATATCCTAACCAATGGGTGAGGAACTTGAGGGCATTTATTTATCAGATCTTTAAGTTGAAGGCTGTTTAGGAGTCACTAACTCTCTGGCACTTTCAATCCTGCCCTTGGACTGAACAATCTAGAAAAGCATCCACAACTGGAAAGACACAGGATTTTTGCAAAAAGTAGCATAAAGATTATTGCTGAGAAATGAGTGGGAACTGACAGTGTCTGCCACGTGATCCATCCATACAGCCACTGACTTACGTGGCTTTGCATCCTCCGTCACCTATCTGCATACCACTCCTTGACTCAGCCTCCCACTCAGACACTTATGATAGCTAATTTTATATGTTCACTTAATTAGCTCATGAGATGCCCAGATAGCTGTTAGAACATCACTTCTAGGTATATTTATAAGTGCGTCAATGGAAGAAATCAGCCTTGACCTTGTTATACTGGGTAAAGAACATACACCCTGACCAGCTGAGTAAGCACCATGTGATTTGTGCTTGGGTTTAATGAAACAAAACAGTGCAGGGAAACTAAATTCTCTCCCCCTTCTTCTGTAGAATCAAGACAACCACGTTCTCTTGTCCTTGGCCATCAGAGCTTCTGATTTAGACTTGTACTAGATTCTGTCTCCACCTTTCCTATTTCTCCAGCTTAGACAGCATATTGTGGGACCCCCCCCCCCAGGCTCCTTATTCCTGTATTCTCCACATCTCTCTATCTATATTCACATCAGTGGCTGTATTTTGTACTGGTTGTTTCTCTGGAGAACCCTAAAGTACCACTCTTCATGCCTTCCTTTCTTCTACCCTTCCATGCATCTTTCTAGACATCTTGTCTTTCTCTAATTGTCTCAGATTAGCTATTTTGACACCACAACACCTAAGGAACAAGAATCACAATAAAATTTCCAGAAAATCTCAGCAGCCACATTTCTGGGAATGAGGACCCCTTGCTCCGAGCTTCCAAAGCCAGTCACCAAAGGACTTTATGACACAGAGGATTCTGCAAGGGCGCCGTGCTAGCAAACAGCGGTCCAGTGGGTTTGAGTGTAGGCTAAAGTTTTGAATGCCACATGGACCAGCAGAGACAGAACAACTATCATTTGGGGGGATTTTGGTATTTCCTGAATTTGTCTTGGCAGCAGAGATCTCTTCAGCAGTCATGGTATTTGAAAGTGAGACTTCTTGAATCTTAATGCAGGCCTTACCATTTCTAGATGTGTGATCTTGAGCATGTGCTTAACCTCTTTAAGCCTCAGTTTGCATATCTATAAAAAAGGAATAGGAAGGTAGCTGAGATTAGCAACATGAGCACTTAGACAGCCCTGGTGCGCACATCGGGGGGTCAGACAGTGTTAGCCATGGTGGTGATGGTGGGGGAGACGCTAGCAATATGACTATGATGGTAACCATGACTACCGTGATGAGGAAATAAGGATGATGCATGTGCCTGATGACGATAGTGATGTTTGTGCTAACGGTGAAGATGATGGCAACTGCTGCTGCTGCTGCTGCTGATTCTGATGGTGGTGATGGTTTCCTGTTCGACTACTGCTGCTCTGACGGGGGCCAGGCCCAGTAAGAAGCACATCTCCCTTCCTCCATAGAAGGGACTATCGAGGCATAGGCACAGAGGCCGTGCCTGGCTCCGGACTCGAATCCTACCTCAGATACTTTGTAGAAAAGGGGTAAATGGCCACTCAGGTCCCTCCTAGGCCATGTGATTGAAGAGAATTCAGGGTGATGAGGATACGTTTGGCATTCTAGTTTTCAAACTGATTCCAAACATGTGTGGATCTGCAGACAGAGCTTGGCCACATTCCAGCAGGGGCCCAGCCTGAACCAGGCAGACACATGCCTGACCGCTCTGTCTGGGAGCTCCCTATGTGGGAGAACACCAGATGCTACCTCAAATAGCACTAGCATCAGGCTCTGAGTGGATCCCAGCTCTACCCAGAACCAGGTGACCTGAGGAGCTCACAGTTTTCCTAGACCTCAGTTTCCCCAACTGTAAAGTATAACTCCTGTCTAGAGCTGAATCCCAGGGTTCTTTGTGAGGAAATGATAGGATGATGTGTGTGAGGCTCTACGGCACAGGCATTCACTGAATGGGCCTGAATCGGGAATGAGGGCCTCCGTGCACCCTTGCAGAAGTTTAAGGATCAATCAGTAATCTTGGTCTCCACATTTATTTAAAAAACTTTGACTTTATTGGCACCTGCTGGTAGCCTAGGATGATTGTATTCATGGTGGGCAGTTGGTGCATGCACAGAACCCACTCTAATTATGCTTTTATCCCTTTCCTGCCCCTTCCTTCCCCTCCCTCCAGGTCTCTCTCCCTCTTGCAAAGGAGCTACCGCTCTGCTTTCTATTATCCATCTTGTATTTTGAATGAGAGAGGAACTTGGTAACCCATTCACTTTCTCATCTGTTTATTCCTGCCCTCATTCAGCCAGTGCTGGGACTGGCTGCTCCCATCCCATCCTACATACTGGGGGACACAGCTGAGATCTCATGGAGCCCACTGCCTGGTGGCAGAGGGCAGGCAGGTGGCACACAGTTAGTGGGAATCCAGACAGCAAGAGCTCTGCCCTGTGGTGCAGGAGGCAGTGCCTGGGGCTGCCTGGGGGTATGGGGGAAAGCAAGGCAGGCTTCCATGGGGAGGCAGTGTCTGAGGTCAATGAGCAGCAGAGCACTCAGGCTGGGTGTTGAAGTGGGGATGGGTGGGTTCCAGACCAGGACCTGGGCAGGCAGCAGTGTCCTGGGAAGGAGACACCTGAGCCAGACTGGGTCACCGGGTTCTTGGAGAGCTGGGATCAACCCAGAGAACCTGACCCTCGTGTTCTCTATCTGAGGTAGCGTCGGATGTTCTTCCACACAGGGAGCTCCTGGACAGAAGTGCCGGACACTGACCAGTAGGTGAGGACAGTCCCTCCCTTCAGAGCTGCCCGAAGGAATAAATCAGAAGTGTTTAGGGCCTTGCCTGGTAGCTAATGTCATTTAAGTGAGCTGAAGTGTAAGCATTCTCCTCGTACACACGAAAGGATGGGTGAGCGAGATGACATATGTGTCCCTTAGCTCCACTAAGCCATGGCATCATGTGTGTGGATTTCTCATGTTGTACGGGATAAATATAATTAATATTTCTCTCAGCTTTTTGTTGCTGTTACCTGAGTAATACAACTCAGAGGAGTAAAGGCTTTTTTGGACTCATGGTTTCAAAGGCTTTCATCCACAGTAAGCCCCTTCGTGGCCTTACACCTGTGAAGAAGCAGAAACACTGAAGTGGGAGGGCATGATGGAAACGAGCTGTCTATCTCAAGACAGGTAGGACCCAGAGAGTGAGGGGCTGCTAAGGCACAGTCCCCAAGCCTACATGCCCAACCCACGAGCTTTTTCCTTCAACCAGGCCCCACCTACTGTTTCCATCTCTTCCCAACAGTGCTGTCAAATTAGCATCTCATTAATAGGTCAGCCCATGAGGAAGAGCTTCCTCTTCCTCTGACTGCCCACAGGCAGACCCAGAGTGCAATGCATGAGTGCCCTAGATATTTCTCCAGACAACCAGCTTGACAAGCAAGGTTGGCCATCACAGTCCATCTAAAACCCAACTAAATACAAAACTATGAGGAAGTTCAGGGAAATACTTTCTGGTTGTGGGGAGAAAAATGGACAGCAATCTTGAAGTAGAATTAATCATGTAGGCCTGTTGATCAGTGTGAGCTCACTTGAATTTTCCCAAGTTCCTGCAGACAGGTTGAGAAGATGGTCCGAAGACCCATCGCACCCTAGCACCACCTGCTGGGCATCTTGTGGGCTCTGAGCCCCTCCCTGTCCCTCCTGGGTCACTCAGGCCCAGCCTCTGTGCTCCTGCCTCAGCTCCTGCCCTACCCGCTTTCCCAAATGCCTTGTCCAGGAAGTCCTCTGGATTAATCTGGTAGCTTGTCTGCACATGACAGAAACCCACCTCAGCCACTGCCTCCTCTAACCAGCAGATCGTGGAGTAGCTGAAGGATGAGAGGAGTGAGCTGTGGTGTTAGGCCTCTGGGGAACTGAGCCAGAAGTGACAAGCTTGCTCTCATTCTGTCTGAGGGCCACGCCCTTTCTATCACAGATAGAACTTGCCAACTAGGCAGCAAGCATGACAGCCACTACCAACGAGCCCCAGGGTAAATAGGAAGCTACTTTTCCCTAGCAACTATAATTAAGTCTCATGGAGAACTCCGATTGGTCCTGATCAGTTCATGTGACCAAATACAGATCAATCACTGTTGCCAGGGAGATGGGGTTCTCTGATTGGCCAAAATGTATCCTCATTCTAAGGGCAGATTAGGGGTTCCTGAGAAGTGGATTCTACGGATGCAACTAAAAAAGTGTAACTACCGCTGAATCTCTTAATGAACATAGACACAACAACTGCCAATGAGACACTGGCAAATTGAATGCAACAAATGAAAGGATTATACATAGTGATCAAGTAGGTTGCATCTTAGGGGTACAAGGATGTTGCAACATACACAAATCAGCAACTGTAACGTGCTATATAGACAGAAGCAAGAACAAAAGTTGCACAACTATATCAGTAGATGCAGAAAACTTTTTAACAAAATCCAACATGCATTCATGATAAATGCCCTGAAGAAAATAAGTACAGAAGTACCTTACCTCAATTTCATAAAAACCATGTATGAAAAACCAGTGGTCAGCATCATTAAATGAAGAGAAGCTGAAAACTTTCCCTGTAAAGTGAGTAACAAGACAAAGATGTCCACTATCATTGCTCCTGTTCAACACAGTACCAAAATGTTGGCTCAGTCAGGCAAGAGGAAGAAATGTCATATATATGATATAGATATATATATATATATCTATATCATATATATATATATATCCCCAAATTAGCATTACTTGCAGCTGACATTATCCTTTGCATAGAAGACCCAAGTAATTCCATCAGAAGACTTTATGAACTGATAACCAAATTGAGCCATATAGCAGGGTACAAAGCATCCTGCACACACAAGGATAAATAGTGCTTGCTTGCACCAACAATGAATTCACAGGGAAATAAATGAAAAAAATTTACCATGTTTTGATATCATCAAGAAAACTTAAAAAAGGAGTTAGCCTAACTAAAGAGGTGAGACTTCTACCCCAACTTTGGCAAAGGAGGTCAAGGAAAGCATCAGAAAATGGAAAGAGGGGCAGGAGAGACAGCACAGTGGTCTACGCACTTGCTTGGCAGATGCAAGGACCTGAGTTGGATGTCCGCTATGGCTGCCCTGCCAGTGTTGGAACCCTGAGCAGGGTTGTGCATGCCTGTAATCCCAGCATGGGAAGGTTGAAGCAAGAGGATCACTATGAGTCTGAACTGCGTAGTGAGACCCTATAAAAAAAAATCAGTTAATTACTTAATGAAGTTTTTTAGAAAATGGAAAGATACCTTTTTTTCTGGATAGGCAGTGTTGTTGAAATGACCGTACTCTCAAAACTGATATACAGATTTGATACAATTCCAATCAAAATACCAACAGCATTTCTCACAGAACTAGAAAAAAATAATACTAAAATTTGTACAGATCCAGAAGAGCAAAGCAGTTCTGGGTGCCAAGGGGAAAGCAGGTGGCACTGCAGCATGGATTTCAAGTTACATTACAAAGCTACAGTAATACAAACAGCATGGTACCATAGCAAAAGGAGATATGTGGATTGGTGGGATAGAATAGAGACGTATTCAGCCATTGCTTAATTTTTGACAAAAGGACAGAAAACATGCTATGCTGGAGAAGGGACAGCCTCTTCAGCAAATGGTTCTGGGCAGACTTACTATCCACATGCAGATTGAATATAGGCCCATATGTGTCCCCATGTAATAATTTAAAATCAACATAGGTCAAAAATCTAAATATTGCAATAGAAACAATTTTCTGGAGGATAAACAGGCAAAACTCTTGAAGGCAAGGACCTTCTGAATAGAGCTCCAGGGGCAGAAGAAATAACATTAAGCGTCAAAAATGAGATTATATAAATGAAATTATATAAATGAGATTATATAAAATAATATAAAATTAAAAAGCCTCTTTATGGCAAAGAAGCAACTAATAGTTAAAAGAGATAGCCTACAGAATCAGAAAAACTTCTGCCAGCTACTTCTCAGACAGAGGACTACTTTCTAGAATATATAAAGAGGGTCAAAAACATTAGTCTCTCCCAATAAAAGAAACAATAAAAAAATAGGCAACAACTGAAACAAATACAACCTTCTCAGAAGAAGAAATAAAAGGTACCACAAGTGTATGAAAAAAAAATGTTCGACATTGCCGATCAATAGAGAAAGACAAATTAAAATGACGCTGAGATTCCATCTCTCTCCCAAAGAACGGCCGTGGTCAAGAAATCAAGTTCCAAAAGCTGGTGATGCTAGGGAAGAAAGAACTGTCACGCACTGTTGGCGAGAAGGGGACAGCCCTCAGTAGTTGACGGAAATCAGTGTGGAGATGCCTCGAGAAACTAAAACCAGAAATTCTGCCCCATCAGCTGTTCTCCTATTAGATATCTTTCAGAGAGAGCTCAAGCCACTGTATTATGGCGATGCGTGCATTCCTGTACTCATGCTTACAGCAGCGCCCTGGATAAGAGCTACCCTTGGAGGCAGCCTCTCCACATCAACAGATAGATGGATAAAGATAATGTGATATTGATATGTAATAAAGTACTATTCTGCTAAAGGATAAATTTGAGACCATAATCTTAGGTGAAATAAATCAGACACCCAGGCTTAAATAGCCTATGGTGTCTCACCTTGGAGAAAGCTAACTTATAAGTTAGGAACAAAAATAAAAGACTGATAAAAAGAAACAGGGTAATAGATCTCTGCAAATGGCAGGGGACCAAGAGTGGAGGGGAGGCCAGGAGGGGACATAAAAAAGGAATTGCGGTGTGTTGTTTGCAGGTACTAAGTATCCATGATGAAAGTAGTCATGATGATATATCATAAAAATGTGTCTTTTTTTTTTTTTTTTTTTTTTTTAGCAGAATCAGGGATTGAACTCAGACCCTTGTGCTTGCCAGACAAAAGCAAGTGCTTATTCTATTGAGCCATCTCCCTGGCCCCATAAAAATGTTTCAAAATGAAGAAGAGGAAGAGAAAGAAGAAGGAAAAGAATGAGGAGGAGGAGGAGGAGGAGGAGGAAGAAGAAGAGGAGGAGGGGGAAGAGGAGGTCACTGACCAGGGCTGCTGCTTGAGGCCGAGAAGGCCCTGGTGGTCAGGCGAGGCCTCCTCTTTAGGAGGTGAGGTCTGAGCTCCTGGAAGTCAAACCTGTGGGTCTTGAAATAAACATGGTTACAGGGTAGGGACAAGTCCCCAAGAGCGCTTGCTGCGTGTTGCCTGCCCTGAAGTCCTCCTTAGGCTGCAGGCTCTGCCCAGGAACATCCCCCATCCTAGGTCCAGGGCCTGCACAGGATGGACTCCAGTGCCAAGAGCACCGCTGGCTGGAAAGCCACCTCAGTTGGCCCCCTTCCTGCCCTGTCCCCTCCATGTGTCTGCCAGGGGCACCTGACACTGCATTTCTTCACTTCAATCCACATCTCAAGATGAGATTGGGGTGCATTGGGGGGACCCTAAACTCCACTTTTGGCTGGCTCAGATTCCCAGAGCTTCTCATGAAGGGCTTGGGAATAATGTACTTTGATTGTACAATGGCTCTGGGAAGTGTGGGTTCCTAGGTGAACCTTTTCTCAGATGAGAAAACAGGCAAAGAGAGGGTCAGGCTGTGTTCCGGGCAACAGCTACCAAGTGACCAGGGCATGCCAGAGCCCACGGCAGGCCGAGTGAGCACCTGGGGGCTGGGGTGACAGTTAGGTTTCTGCATCTCTGGCACTCATCTCTGAGACTTGCTGGGGGAAGACCAGGCCCCTGGTAACCTGCTGGGCTGAGAGCTCTTGGGTGCGGCTTGTGGGAGGAGGGGTGAGGGTGGTGGAAGCTTGGACTTGGTCTAGATGTGGGCTCAAAACAGATGCACCTGGGGAAACTGAGGCCTATGAAGGGCCCTAGTGTGTTCTTATTCTCTTTGTCACATACTGAGCCCACTCACTCTTTCACTGCCTGGGCATCTGACACCCTTTAGATGCTCCGCTGGCTCAGTGGGGCTGACACCCTGCTGACAAACAAACAGGCCCAACATACATGCAAAACCATTACGCAGGGAAGTGTTTTGCAGGAAGACAACAGGCAGAGGTACCTGAGGGAATCTCCCTTTGGAGAACTCGAGGGAGGGCTTGCTGGTTTCATGATGCATGGTGGACAAGAGGTGGGGGGCTAGGGGTTCTCTCAGGGGGCAGAGCACATGCCAAGGCTCTGAGGTAGCAGTACTCAGCCCCCCACAGGGGCCAGAGGGCCTGGAAGGCCAGTTGTATGTCAACGTTAGGGTGGACAGAACAGGCCGTGGGAGACACCCAGCACGGCCCCAGGGAACCCTCTCTCCATGCCCACTAAGGAGCCCAGCTCATTGTTTCCTACAGTGTGGTTAACGTCACTCATGGAAAGCCATCCGCTCACTGCAGCCCCCCAGGCCAGGCATCTCTCCTTTTCCAGCTGCGGGTCTGCTGCCTGCTCCATGGAGGGGGAATGCAAAGCCTTCTGCCTAGAGAGAAGCAAAGGAAGTACCAGGAGTGAGAGGCCAGCGGCAGGCTTTGGGCAGCCCCCTCCTCCGCAGGACAGCACAATGGGTTGCCCAGGGTGGGCTGTGCCATCAGGTTGTGGAGCCTAGGCCCCACCTGGCCTCCGCTGGCTTCTCTGATCAGGGGCTGTCAGTCACTGCCATGAGTACCGTACTGAGTGCTGTGGCGACACGAGCTGAGTGCTTTTGGTGTATGAGCTCAGCTCATACTCCAGAGCCTGTGTGCCATGAGCTCATTTTAAGGATGAGGAAATTGAGGCTGAGGAAGGGAAGGGATTTCTCCATGAGTGCCAGAGCAGATGGCAAAGCCTCATTTCCTAGCCTCAGACCCGCCCTCTGGCCTTCTCTGTGACTTTCTTCTCCCGGGACCAGAGTTGGGCTCAACACTGAGTCCAACACGTGCCAACCCCATTGTGGTGCACTTGTTCCTCCCTGCCAGCTCCGTCTAAGAGTCCTGGAGGAGCAACCTGCTGAGGAATAAGACTGGGGAGCCTCCCAAGGTATCACTCGAGCTGGGTAGGAGATTGGAAATGGCTTGATCAAACCTCCAGGAGCCACCTTCTCACCCTCCCTGGGCTCCTGGTCTGACCCCTGGTCCACTACCACTCTTAAGGGAGATCGTTTAAAGGCCACTTTACAGTCTTCAGTGTTATGTCAGGAACAATGATAGTGAAAGGGATACATGCGGGACTCAGAGTCCAGACTTGTGCTCCCTCTGAGCTCCTGTTTCCTGACCTTATGGCTTCAGGGAAGTTATTTCACCCTTCCCGACCCTGGTTTCTGTACCTATTCTGTACGTTGGGGCTAAAGTTCACGCAATGAACAACCTGGTGGTAATGTTCACATGGGCCCATCTTGGGTTCTGTGTCCTGTGAGGGGGAAGTGGCTGGACCGCACTCAAGCCCAACCAAGAGCCGGCTGGGAGCATGGGTTGCTGTCCCTGTGTGTGCTTCCCATGCAGCTAGGACCCAGGCTTTCCAGACCCCAGGGCAGGTTAGAAGACCTGCAAGGCCAGCACAGAATGACACAGCCAGGCCTTCCTTGTTCAGAAATGATGGAAACTTCCAGACAGTGACAGTAGAGGCCAGGCCAGGGCAGGCCCTGGGTCATGCCTGGAAGCTGCCTCTGCAGCTCACATCCAGAACTGAGCAGCTCGCTCCTATGGCCACTTGTATTTCTTCTTTGGTAAGGTGGATATTCAAGTATTTTGTTCATATTTTACCAACTGGTCTTCTGTCTTATTCTTACTGATTGTTGGATTTCTTTTTATGCTTTTTTTTTTTTTTTTTTTTTCTTTTTGAGACAGGGTCTCTCACCAGGAAGTTCAGGCTGGCCTTGAACTCACTGTGTAGCTCAGGCTAGCCTCCAACTCACAGTGATCCTCCTGCCTCAGCCTCCCAGGTGCTGGGATTACAGGTGTGTGCCACAATGCCTGGCCTCGTATTACGCCTTCTGATTAAGGTCTTTGACACTAGTGTTTTTTTTGGCAGGGAGCAGGGCCTGGGGTGTTAGAAGACAGCTTCCAAAAAGATGAACAGAAGAAGCACAGTGGGAAATTGTGACAACAGGGCTCAGGGATCACTCAAATCATGAAAAGTAGAAAAATGTCCCATATCCCTGTACCCCAGAGTGGAGAAATAAGGGGCTCTCAGGCTTGGGTCTCCAAGACCACTGGGGGCAGGTCCCTCTCCCCATCTTGCTCAAGTTTTCACTGAGTTGGGCTCCAGGGGAGGAGCCCCAGGGAAGGCGCTGATATAGGAGTCTGTGCCTGTGTGCTGGAGACAGCAAGGCGAGCATGTAGAGTCTCCAGGCTTGTTTCCTTCTTCCTCCAAGGGGGACAAAATCCCTTGGAGGGATGGACCCTGCAGAACTGCCCTTCCAGGACAGGGGCCAAAGGTTAGCAGGGAGGTGGGTAAAGGCCTTGGTGTCTGTAGGCTTTGCGGACCCAGGGCTTTAAATGGTCCCTCCATGGGGATCCTGCTACCTACCACTCACCTATAAAAGGTACAGGAGAGAAGGAAAAGCCAGTGCTCAAAACATGTGCTTGAGCCAAGCTCTGGATCCAATGACCCTTGGAGGGTGAGATCGTGGGGTTCCACCCAGCCCTCAGACCCAGGATGGGGAGAGCCCATGGGACAGGTCAGTATTCAATAAACCTACAGATGGCCCCAGACAGGACATGAAAAAGTTCACAAACCACTGGCATTATGTAAATCAAAGCCACGGGAAACGCCATTTCTCCCCAGTGGAATGGTCATGATCAAAACAAAACACCTCAGAAAAAAACAAATGTAGGGCCAGAGAGATAGCCCAGTGGATGAAGGCATCTGTTTTTTTTTTTTTTTTTGTGGAACCAGGGATTGAACTCAGGCCCTTGCGCTTGCCGCAGAAGCGCTTATTCCACTGAGCCATCTCCCTGGCCCTTAAGGCACCTGCTTAAACAAGCTTAGGCAAGCTCAGGGACCACAGTTTGACCTGCAGCACCACATGTTGCTCTGGTCCCACCCCAGGGTGGGCTGAGCCAGCCAGAGTCTGGGCATGGTGGCACATGCCTATAATCCCAGTGCTGGGGAGGCTGAAAGCAGGAGGCTCACCACAAGTCTGAGCTGCTTAGTGAGACCCTGCAACAACCAAATGTATTTAAAAAGAAAATAACAAATGTGGGAGGATGTGGCAGAAAGGGAGCTCTTGCACACTGTCATTGAGCCAGGTGGAAAACAGAACAGAGGCTCCCAGGAAAACTATAATGTGACTGCAGGATTCAGCAGTCCCAGGACTGGGTATCTACACCCAGAGGGGATGAGCTCAGCATGCTGCTGGAGACGCTCCACGAGCTTGTGTTCACGGCAGCACTCTTCACAACCGTCAGGAGGCAGAAGCAGCCTCGATGTCCACGGTGATTGGGTGGATAAAGAAGAGCAGAGAGCACACAGTGTGGAGCACACTGTGGTGTCTCGGGGAAGAGGACACCAGACCCTTGGAACAGCAGGGGCAGGCCCGGAGGACAGCATGTTAGGTGACGGGAGCCAGCACAGGACAAATGCCGTACAATCACACTTGAATGTGGAATAGAAACTTCATCTCTGGGAAGCGGACCACGGAGCAGTGATTTCCAAGGGCTGGGAGGGCGGAGGGTGGGGGTGGATCCCACGGCATAGGAGTTCCAGTACGCTACGGCATTGCAGGGTGAATGAAAGCATCAGTGGTACTTCAGATACCTCCAAGGAGCTAGCGGCGAATTTTGACTGTAATCCACCATAAAGAAATGATGAAAGATTAAGGTGACTGCTATGTTCACTACACTAATTTGATTACTGCCCTATGTGTACTTGAATGAAAACATCACACAGTATAAGTACATGCACTTCTGTGTCAATAAACAACTGAGAGTGGCACCCAGCACTTGACCCCAGGGTGGGTTCTCCAGCGCAGGAGGTGTGATAGGAGAACGCGGTGACCATTTATTTACATGGGAAGAATTGTTACAGGAGAGACAGCACCACGCATGCTGCTCAGATTAGTCCTCCCTGGCTTCAAGCACACTTAGCCCGCTGTTCTGGGAGTCTTCTTCCTGCCTCGATGACCTGACTCAATTCAGAATACTTACCTTGCATCATCATTTAGACTGAGGATTGGGCCAGGGGTGCCAAATTGGTGGATAAGGTGGGTGAGCACATGCTGTCCTGTTTTCACTTGCCTGCTTTCCCTGGGGACCAAGTGTGATAGCCGTGCTCTTTGTGTTTTTTAATCATACTGCAGAAAAACCCTTTGAAGGCTGATTTGGAACAAGTTTTTGAAGCCTGGGGGATGGAATATTGGGGGGGTGGATTAATAGCAGTGGATCTTTTCCTGTCAGACATTTAGAGCACCTAAACATTTGTTGTATATTTTGAGCACCCCTTGTACATGGCTTCTGCCAGGTCCTACCCCTATGAGAAGAGTCTGTGATCTGAAGTCACAACTGCTCCCACCTTGTTCCCAGAGCAGGGCCCTTGGAATGTGTGCTCCACCCTTGAGGGAGCTGGGGGCTCATCCTGATGCGGAGTAGGAGCTGGGACATAGTAACTGACACCCCTAATTTAAAGGGATAGAGATTGAATCTGGCTGTTTGTAGCACTCTCAGGCCAGAGTCCCCAGGCTCTAATACAGAGTGGCTGGGTGGAAAGTCCAGGCAGAGGACAGCAGTTTACCTCCAGCATCCAGGAAGCAGACAGAAGGAAGGGAGATGCATCCTCAGGCCACACCAAGGGACCCTCGTGCTGACTAGTTCCTTTTCCAAAATTCCCCCTTGGAGAAGCAGGCTCTTGGGGGACACCTAGTGTGTGGCCCTTGAACTTGTGGTTTGCAAGTACAGGCCAAGGGACACCTGGGAGCCAGTCTGATTCCTGTCACCCTGTTGTTCACAGGGAGGGTTCTAGTGGCCAGGAGCACATGTTCTGTCCTATTTTCACTCACTGGCTTTCCCTGTGGACCAAGTGTGACAGGTGTGTTCAGCACCCTCGAGGGGTACATCCCTGACCCAGTATAATGTCCCTGGAAAGTCTGGGATTCCTTTCTGTCAGAGCTTGTCCCAGGCCCAGGGGATGACATTCTGAGACTCAAGAAAGCAGGGAACAGCACCCACCACCCTCTTCTTCAGTGGTCTCCCAAAGCCAGTGACCTCCTGAAGCCAGAGGCTGCTTGGGTTGCAATGCTAACCTGAATGATAAAATTCATGCTACGAATGTAAATTTTTCCCTTAGTGAGATGACCTTGCACAGCAAATAAAGAAAAATACCACGGCAAGTTGGGAGAGAGACACACACACAAACAGTGGTGGGTGGGTGGGAGACAGAGACAGACAGAGAGACAGAGACAGACACAGAGAGAGACAGACACAGAGAGAAACAGAGAGACATAGAGAGAGAGACAGACAGAGACAAGAGAGACAGACACAGAGAGAGAGACAGAGAGACACAGAGAGACAGAGACAGAGAAAGACACAGAGAGACAGACACACAGAGAGAGAGAAAGAGAGAGACAGAAAGAGAGGCACAGAAAAAAGGAAAAGCTTTAGATTGCCTGGAGCACTGGAAGCTACATCCAGCCCTTTCATTTTTTATTTTGAGACAGGGTCTTGCTAAATTGCTAAGTTGAGGTAGGCTCTAACTTAAATTTCTGCTCCCTCAGATGCCCAGAATGCTAAGATTACAGGCAGGCCCAGTTGATAGTTTCTTTAATTGTACTTTTCCTTTTTTTCAAACAAGGGACCGAACATTGTTGGCTTGCACCAAGCCCTACACATCCAGCAGGGCTTGCTTTCCTTCTTGACAAGGCCGTGCTGCTGCCTGGGGTGGGAGTGAGGCCTGGGGCAGTGGATGGCAACAGAATGCAGGGCCAGACAGGGCCCTGCAGGAGTCACTTCACTTAACCCTTCCCACTGCCCCAGGATAGTATCTCAACATACAGATGGGGAAACCGAGGCTTGGGAGGTTGGAAGTCCTGTGCAAGCTGGGAGCTCTCCAGCTGGCGTGGAGCTCCAGATCCTTCTCACACGTGCGCCATTCTGCTCAGGTGCAGAGGTGCCTCTGGTGGGCCCCTGCTTGGTAAGTCTGCCTCCGCTCAGTCAGGCTCCAGTAAAGGTCCCTGGACCCCCTCTTTAGGAAGCTTCCTTTCCTTCTCCAGGAAGTTGCTACTTGAAACTTGGAGGGAGACAGGATGGGGTGGGGAAACTGAAAACAGGAGATTCTTCGGTTTTCCTCCTGCCCCCACATTTCCTTGGTTAACCCTGGCCAGAGCAGTTTTCCTGGGCCGAGCAGGGCTGGCTCCGGAGCCCCTCCGTGGAGCTGCAGTGCCCGTTAAGTGTTAATTGTTTTCACATCTGCCTCTAAACCCCTGTTTGGAGGAGCTCATGCGTCCTCAGAAGACGTGGGAATGCGAAATTGAAAACAGCCAGCATTCCTGAATCAATTTTCACGTCTTACGACTTCGAAGCATAAATTCATTTCTCTCTTTCAAGCCCATGTGGTGGTGGGGACGGCGTCACGCGCACGGGGTGATCTGTGGGGAGCAGATCAGTTTGGCGTCTGCAGCATCTGCTTGTTTCTCCGCCCTTGGAGCCTTCAGTGAAAGCGGGAGGTGCCAGATCGCCCCACTTTATTATGCCATGTGGGCAAGGAGCGCGGGGAGGATGTATAATTCATTTTGTGAGCCGGAGAGACAACTGCAAAGATTCAACCTATAATTGCGCGGATAATATCCCCCATTACTCAGGCCGGGGTTGTCTGCGGTGCAGGGAGAGTGCGGGCGGGGTGCGGAGCCTGCACGTGTCAGCAATGTGACACTGAAATTGTTGGTGACAGAGGAGCATGCTTTAGTCACCGTGTTCCTTAGAATAGAGTTTTCTTTAAATACACATATATTTAAATGGAGGTGCGGCAGATACCCAGTGCACATGTCTCAGCGGACGTGCTGCTGGGTGCGATTCTGCGCATGCCCATCTGCCCAGCCCTCTTCCCACTCTCCGCGGACACCCTGGACGCCCTCCCCAGGCTGTGCTTTCCCGTGAGGTCACCCCTGTGGCCTTCTAGCCCAGTCGATTTGCTGCCTGTTCCTGACCTTGGCAGAAGCGGAGCCACCGCAGTCCGTGACCTGCAGCTGCCTTCTTGTCTGTCTTACCATGACACCAGGACTCACCCACACACCAGGAACCTGTACCTTTTCATGGTTGTGTAGTATTCCACGGCATGCGCGCTGTCTTAAATGCATCCATTCTACGGTGGATGAACCTTTGAGTTGTTTCCATATTTTGGCTTTTATGAATTTTATTGCTGTTAGTGTTGAAAGAAACTTGACTCCTTTGTAGTAAAAATTAGCCCTTCCACGTAGGCCCAAAAGTTATGTGCACTCGCGCGTGCGCACACTCAGTGCCCGTTAGCATGTGGTCATTTGTCTCTTCCTTGGTACTTTTGACTGAACGGGAAACCTTGGGCGGCTGCAAGGCGGCCGGGCTCTGTTCCTCTGGAAGCCGGTTCTTCATTTCTGGCCGCCACCTTCTGGTTCTGCTGCTCCTCTGAAGTCTGAGCGCTCCTGGGGGATTTCTTTCTCCTTCCTGGTTCCTGGCAGCTCGGTGCCTTTCTTCTGAGTTAACTGCTAGACCTAATTAAACAGCTCCATCTCCTCAGAGCAGCTGATCTCTCCTCTTCTGAATACAAATGAAACCCTGTGCGTTAACATTCAGGTCAGCTTATCAGAATCAACCTCGTTTGAAACGCAAAGGCCAAAGTGATTTCAAAGTCAGCCCCGCGTGGGTCCCGCCGTCGCGTCTGCCGGGAAGGGCCTGGTGCGAATACTTTCCAGGTGACGCTGCTGCCCAGCCACCCAGGAGAGTTTGTGCAAACCGAGCCAGAGGGCGCCTGGCTGCCTCGCTTCCCCGGGTGGCTTTGCTTGGCTGCGGCAGCTCCTTGGAGCGGAACAGAACCCGGTCAGGTCTGTTGGGGCTCTGTGCCCCGCCCTTTTCAGCCGTTGGCTGGGGTGAATATTGGCTCCTCACGGCCTTCTCCACACAGGTACTGCATAGCCCTGGAGAGAAACTGAAGTCGCCGTGGGCGACCTCACCTGCAGAGGGACTGTTGAGAGACGTCCGTGCTGCAGAGGGACTGTTGAGAGACGTCCGTGTGTCACCTCTGTAAGGAGGCCTAGCAAGGACTCTGTGGTAGCCTGGGGTGGTCCTGGCTTGAGGGAGGAGGCAGGGGCTGGGTGAACACCTCTTAGGGGTCAGTGTGGGGGCCTGAGCGTGCTCAGGAAGCTGTCCCACCCCAGGGCTCTGGACCCACCCTGAGCACCTGTCCTCATCGTCCATGCATGGTGGAATGTGCCGGCTTGCTGCGGGGAGCTCTCCGCATGTCGTGCGATATTGCTGGGAGGACATGGTGCCCAGGGCTCCTCTGTGCACAGCCACCTGGCTCCAAGGCCTTGACCTGGCCTCGTGCATCTCTCCAGGCCTGAAAGATCCTCTCCTTTCCCAGAAGTGCGTTTGGGAGAAACCTTGTGCTGGGTGCAGCTGCTGCCTTCCAGAGTTCACTCACTTGGAGTGGACAGGTACTGGGGTTGCTGACTGAACAACCAGGGCACCGGGTGTGCAGGGGAGGTACTATCACCTGCAGGCTACAAAGCCCCCTCAATGCTCAGCGGTCCCTCAAGGAACAATGGACCGAGTCACCACCACCCATACCTCTCACCCTAGAGCACCCCTTCTGAAACCCCGTGGCTGGGTCTCCCCTCAGGTCTGAACATGTCAAGTCCTCAACTTCCTAGGCCTCAGTTTCCCCACTTGTGAGCCGCAGAGTGAAGTAGGCATGGGTTGTGCTCTTCCTCTTCTGTAGGAACCCGCTTTCTGTGGCTCCACTGCCCGCAGGTGGGCATGTGCCTAGCCGTGGTGGAAGAGATGGTTTGGGGACCCGTTCTGGGAAAAATGTTCCTTATTCTTTAAAAGCAAGGCACTGGGTAAGGTAATCTCCTTCCTTCATATTCAGAGTCACCTCTGGATGTGATTTTTGGGGCAGTGGCAGCCTTCCTGGGACCATGAAGGAGCCTCTGAGCCAGTGCAAGGCGTGGAGGTGCTAGGGCACGGGAAGTGTGGCAGGAACCTGGGCTCTGCCCGACAGTGCAGAGGTGCCAGGACCAGCACCCCAGAGCCTCCAGCCTCTGCAGTCCATATGAGGTAGGAGCTGCAGCCATGAATGTGGTTAAATCAGTCGTCCTAACTTGTGGCACAGAAGAGAGTGAGAGGGTGGTTGCCCAGACAGCAGCCTGCTGCCCCAAGCCCCTCCATCCTCGCTGTCTTGGAGAGCTCAGGGAAAGTGCCCCACCAAACTCCCATGCAGGGGGCCCCTGGCTCTCAGACTTCCAGAGAGTTCTGCTCTTGAGGTCACCCCAGCTCTGGCTCTGTTCCCCCCACTGCATAAGTACCACCACCTGTCTCTGCAGCCCATCACACCCAGCTCCTGTCAGCCATGGACTGTGGCCTAGCCACTTCACATATTTTCAGGACATGCAGGCCTCCTCCAGGGTCAGCAAGAAGGGACTGAGACCTCCTTTGTCCCTTGCACAGGGGAAGGAGTTGAGGGTCCTTGACTGTGTCAGCTCATCTCTCTGCTTCAGGAGAAAAATGCAGACTACTGTAAAACCCAAGGCGCTGTGGCTCAGGCCCATGCCTTGGACCCCAAGCAGATGCTGAGTCAGATCCTGCACCATAACAAAACCCCAGATGCCTCTTCTTCTTTTTCTCTTGTTAAATGTTGGGGACCAAACTCAGGACTTTCACATGGAGCTACATCCATTTTGAGATTGGGTCTTGATGATGGGTCCCAGGTGGGCTGGGCTCAAACTTGTGGCCCTCCTGCCTCAGCCTTCCTGAGTGTGGGAATCAGTGCATGCACCACCACACCCAGCTCCTGGGGGCTCCTGGGTACCTGGCAGCCGGGAACCCCTGGCTGAGAGACTGGTGCAGAACCCCCCAGGAGGGAAGGACTATAGGCCGGATGGTGCTGGAGCAGCCCAGGGAGAAGAGGCTGATGAGGGAGTAGAAGCTGCTGCCTGAGGCCTTCATAGGCTTGCGTGCCCAGGTCCCCCAACATGTGTCCTGTCCCTGCTTCTACAATCTGCGTCTGTCCTGTGGGCAGCCAGCATGGCATCTTTGGGGCCTCACTACCTTCCTCCTTCTTGCCTCGATAGGACACAGCTTTTGGGTTTGCCTCCTTCCCCTCGGGGGGTCCCCAAGACAGTGGTCCCTGTGCACTTTCCCGTGCCTTGGAAGGAAGTAGAGGGCACATGTTAACCTCAGGTTTGTGGCCTTCTTCCGGGCAGTTGGGGCGGGTCTCAAGAATCTGCTTTTTCTAACAAATCCCCAGCTGGTGCTGCTGCTGCCTGTGCTGAACCTGGAAATGAGTTTCCAGAGACACGGGCTGGGAGAAGCAGGCATGCGGCCTCTGTGCGAGGAGCAGCGGTGAGAGCAGAGGAGACCCCGGGGTGTGGCCTTAGCAACCCTTTCCCACTGGGAGAGGCTGGGCTAGCGTGTCAGGGTCCGCTGGCAAGGAGGAGGTTAGGCTCCTGTGTAAGACAGGCCCGGCTTTAAGTCTCTGCCTCTGGCTCCCTGGCTGTGCGGCCCAGGGGACAGGTAGCGCATGCAGCGGTGCAGGCAGACAGGAAGGATAATTACTTTTTCAAATTTTATTTTATTTTTGAAAGTATAAATTTAGTGCTTATTAATTGTGGAAAAATAGTGGCTTTGACTGTGACATTTCCATACATGCCTGTAACATGCTTTGATCTTTCCTACCAGGAGGAATAACTTCTCATGTTCTTGCAGCCCAGTAGGGTGACTCTGGGTGACAACAGCTAATGGAATATTTCAGAATAGCTAGTAGACAGGAGTTTTCAATGTTCTCAACACAAAGAAATGATACATGTTTGAGGAGAAGGTCAGTGATTCTGACCTTATGTCATTTAACCCCACCAAGTTCAAAAGATTAGCATCCTTATAAAAATCATAGCTCAGCCCTCTTCATGTGCATGTATTGAATGTCACACGGTAGCCCATAAATATTTACTGTGATTAGATGTCAATTAAACAAAAATATATTTAAAATATTCTCCACGTCCAGTTTTCTTTCCCTAAGGCAGGGCAGCAGGCCAGAGCGGGGACTGGCCGCAGGAGCTAGGGCTCAGTGGCTGGGAGCCACATCCGGGTATCACTGCCGGCAGGCTGAGGGACCGGGGCTTTCCATGAGCTCTCTGCGCCTGGCTGCCTGCTCTCCTCTGACGCATGCGCAGATGAGAAATGCTATCGTACTTTGAAACACTAGAATACCGTCTGGTACATGCTGAGGACTTTGTTCTTGGCAGCTATTATTTTTATTAGGATTCTAATCTTATTGACGGGGTTAAATGAGATAAGTAGCAAGAGTTCTCTCCCACTCGTGCTCCCATCCCCCTCCTTTTCACCTCCGGTCTCTCTCTCCATCCCTCCATCTGTTATGATTTGGGCCTGAAGATCCTACAGAGGCTTGTGTGCTGAAGGATAATCCCACGCGGCATTATTCAGAGGTGGAGCTTTAGGGAAGTGTTCCGATCACAGGACATCTGGCCTGAGTTGACCCACTGATAGGGTCTCTGTGCGATGGGCTACTCGGAGGACACGAACACATGGGGGGGGGGCTGGCTGAGGAGAGAGGTTGTTGGGGACTATGTGTCGTCCCTGGTCCCTTTCTTTGTCTTGCCCTCCTCCTCTGCCCTGTTTCCTCCTCCTTGGTGTTCTCTCTCTGTCCTTTGTTCTGCCCCTGCCTCTCCCCTGTTCCCAGCCCCCACCAGGTGGCCAGCTTCCTGCCACCTCCCCTCCCACTGTGATGCTCTGGTTCACCTCAGGCCCACAGCAGTGGAGTCAACAGACCACGGACTGACCCCTCCCAAACCATGAGCCGCTGTATACTGTTCCTTCTTTCGATTATTTGTCTCAGGTGTTTCATCACAGTGACAGAAAACTGACTCACATACCCTGGCTCGGGGCTGAGACAGCACTATCACTTCTTCTGAATGCCCCCTCTCTCTGGGACACCTTCTAAATACTCTCTGTGGAATCCAAAATACTTTGCATTCAGCAAGACCAGCAGAGATCTCTTTGAAGGTTCTGGGGACTCCCCCTACCACCCCAGTAAGAAATAGTTAGGAACAGCTCTCTGGAGTGACTTTCAGGTGGACCCAGGTGCAGAGTTTCTTCCTGATAGCCTAAAGCTCCTGTTCACTGGGTGGCTAGGTGCAAGGCAAGGTTCCCTGGGTGAGGAATAAACGGAAATAGCTTAGGGAAGAAGGGATTTCATGGATATAAACTGACTTATGTAACTGGATTAAGCTTCAGCTATGGCCAGATCGAGGCCCTCAGGTGACCTCACTACATCTCAGCCTCGCTCACTGGGTCCTACTTTTCTCTACACTGGCCTTACCCTTAGTCTGCTCCTCCTCTTGGTGATCAGGCCATCTCAGGATTTCCTGTCACCACATGTTGGTGTATGTACAGAGTACTGCTATCCTTGTGGCTCCAGTAGAGGTCCCTGAGGAGACTTTCTGGCTTGCTTTGAGTGATGAGCGTGTCCATGAACCAATCACCACTGCTACAGGGATTGGTTATTCTGATTGGTCATGTCTAGGCCAGACATCTCCCTTGAGGAGAGATTCAGGGTCAGCTCTGTACCCCAGAAGTACCTGGATGCTGTCCCTATGGGAGCAGGAGGGAGGCTGGAAAGCAATGCATGTTCCTTGTGTGTTGCACCTGAGGATTGAGTGAGGGTGTTATTGTGTAGCCAGGGAGAACAGAGGAGCAGAAGCACCCAGGACCAGGGCACACTGACCCCCTGCTCTAAGGATGACTCCTACATAGCACCAGGAAAGCCATTAAGCTCCTAAGTATGCATGGGGTGGAAGAGGCATCCGGGAGAGGAGGTACAGACTCTGAATGTGTTGATGAGGAATTAATTAGAAATAAACTGTAGATGAGGAGCTGTCTGAATTCTGTTCTGCTTTTGATTTGACAGCCAGCCTCCAGCTCTGGGAATTTTCTATCAAGCAGCAAGTGCTGGGGCCTCCTCCCTGGGACCCTTCCAGAACAAGGCAGATCACTCTGCACCCCAGCTAGGGGGAAGGCTGGGGACCACCTTCCACGTTGGCACCATTCAGCTTGGGGGTGACTCAGTGCCATGGAGGGTAAGCCAAGGGGTCACCGCTGCCTGCGCCTGGGGTGCGGTCATTACTGAGCCAGGCAGATTGGGCACGGGTGTTGATGGAGGCCCTCTGCAGCCATCAGCGCTGCAGGGCGCACTCGCCCTCCCCACCGGTGCTGACCAGGGTGGGTGTCTGGGTCTCATGATAGTACCCTAGATGCCAGCTAGAATCTCAGCCTCTGAGCTGGGAGTAGTGTGGAGCCCCCAAAGCCCTGTCCAGTCTTAAGAATGCACCATAGCTCACCTCTGCCTAGAAGGCCTTGAGGATTCCCAGTGGGACCAGGGTGAAGGTCCCAGGGTCCCTGATACTCAGTCGCCTCCTACATGGAGTCCTCATGCACCGGGCCCCTTAGCAGGAGAGCGAGTCTGACCCCCGGAAGAGTTGAGCCAAGCTAAATGGTGACAACATGGAAGGGGGTCCCTGGGCTCCCACCTACCCAGAAGGGCTGGTTGGCTGCATAGCCTGGGCCTGCAGGCTCTTTTTTTTTTTTTTGGAACTCTCCAGCCCAGGATCATCACAGCCTGGGGACGTCCAGTAATTTAGCTCCCAGCATTCAAAGTGTCCTTAGGATGTATATTTTGCATCATCTTTTTTTGTTTGTACAGTTGTCCCCTGCTACTTTGTGCTTTGGCTTTCATGGGCTCACTGTTTTGTGGGTTTTCAAAAAATATTACTCTAAATTATTTGTTGTGCATTTTTGCTACATCGTGGGACTTTGCAGTACCATACAGTATATGTATGTTGTTAAAATTACATAGGCTTAAGAGTTTAGAAAATGGGGCCAGGGAGATGGCTCAGTAGAATAAGCGCCTCCCTGGCAAGCATAAGGGTTTGAGTTCAATTCCCAGTTCTGCCAAAAAAAGAGTTTAGAAAATGGTTAAGAATGTTAGAAGTGTTTTTAAAAGTGTGGGAAAGGTTTATAAGAATGTGGGAAGGGTTTATAAAGTTAAAATAAAATATATATAAATAATAAATATATTGTTGCTACTTCGCTGATGTTCTTATTGAGGGAGCATCTGGGGTGTAACCTCCTAGATAAATGAGAAACTGTTGTACTGGAAATCGAACTCATGACCTCGGGCTCAGCAGGCAGGCGCTGTGCCGCTGAGCCTCATTCCCCTGAAGCATTTCCTACCGTGGCACCGCATTCGGTGCAGCCAGAAGTGGGCCCTCTGAGGTATGTTCCCCCTACCAGACTTCAGTTGGGTGCTGGAGGGAGGTCCCGCACCTGATCATGTGGTGGTCGCTGGTCCTGCAGCAAGGCCTCAGCACAGAGCAGGACTTAAGATGTACTGTTTGACTAAAAGAAGTTTGTTGATTGCATTTCAGAGTAAATTAATGAATGTGTAAGAAGCGTTTTCAAAGAGCAACTTCAGAGATCATGATTGTGCTTTTAAAATTTTTTTTCTACTTTTTCTATTAAGCTAATTGTAGACTCAAGTATAATCGTAACGACACAGAGGAATCCTTTGTGCCCTCTGCCCCGCTTCCTACAGTGGAAACTTTCTGTGAAGCTGCAGTTCTGCCCTGGGCCTCTTTCTCCACTTTCCCTGTGAACCGGAGGGGGGGGGGGGGGGGGGGGGGGGGGGGGGTACATCATCCCTGCTTGGTGATCATCCATGTGGGCCATATCTGCACTGCGGCCGGAGGCAGCACAGACCCGCGATACACCAGTTTTTAAAGCCATGTAGCCCCCCCCCTCGAGGTGGCTCTCTGTAAGCTCCATGTGGGCAGCGGCAGGTGGACCCCAGACCCAGCTGGTGCTGGAGTCCGGGTGCCTTCCTCTGCCTGTCACTTACAGCCACCTTCAGATTCAGGATGGAGCCAGAGACACGGAGTGGCTGGAGTTCTGTGTGCTCTGTGGAGGTGGCTGAGCAGCTCCTGGAGCCCAGCATGTGCTTCCTGGGTGTGGAAAGGTGACCAGAGGCAGGACATGAGCCGGCTTTCTGCTGTATGAGCTGAGGGGTCCAGCCCACTCCTGACAGCCTAGGTGTGAGCAAGGGCTGCTGGGAGTACCCCTGAGTTAAAGGGGCAGGTGGCCCTGACAGCAGCAGCAGGCTCTCACCCTCGACAGAGGCAAGCACCACAGGATGGATGGGATGGATCCCTGCCTGCTGCTGCCGTTCCAGCCTGAGTCTCTTGCCTATCCAGGCTCTGGGAGCAGCTAGGTTTCTGCCTTTCTGCTGGGATCAGGGCAGCTGTGTCTTTTCTGCAGCCTGGGGCTCCTGCTCCTGCTTCCATAGCCCCTTGGCCCAGCTGCGGGTAAAGAGAGGCTCCTCTTAGGCAGAACAGGGCCCGGGAAGAGGTGAGAGCGGGCAGTGGGGTGTGAGGGAGACCGTTGTGTGTGTGTGTGGGTCCCAGCCCACGGCATGTTCTGGGCATCCAGGACCCATGCCGGCTGAGCTTCTGGGGAGTTATCCCATGCACCATCCCTGGGACAGGGGCCTGCTCCTACACATAGTTGGGGAAACTGAGACACAGCCATTTTCTCCAATTTGTGGAGAGTCAGAGAGGCAACACTGGATCAGACCACAGGATCTGTGTTCCCTCTCACCCTAAAACAGGGCCAAAAACAAGGCTGGGAGGGGAGGGCTCCTCTTCAGAAACACACCTCCCACAGGCATTTATGTCCTGCCGGGCACCAACTTGCCTTTCTTACCTCAGGCCAAGGGTGCTTTGGCCCTGGCTCCTTCCAAGGGCTCTGATGAAATTTGGACCTGAGCCCACAGCCCCACCTCACCCAGGTTCCCAGGAACCTGCTTGAGATTCTGACTTCATCCATTTTTAATTCTTTTTCCTGTGAAGACTGAAATTCAGGGATGTTTATCTTGCCGTGCACAAAAAGCTTAAATAAAATAAGTATTATCTGTTGGAAGCTGTCAACCGATAAAAAAAGAAAAGAATGCAGCGTTTTCCTTGTCAATGAGCTCTGCTGACCAGGGCGCCTCTGTGTTCAGTTGTGTTATTCTGTGCAGGAGCAGCCGGCCCGTCAGGGAGCCACCTTGGACTTCAGCCTCCAACCCCACTCCTGTCTAGACGTCTTAGGCGCCCTGTAAACAAATAACTGCAGGAGAGGCAGTGAGCTGAGACCGGGTCTGGTGGTCACTTCCGGTGCCAGCTGCAGGAGGGTTCAAGGCTGGCTGCAGATCTAGATCCTCGGGAGAGATGACCCCAGCGTCCCTGCCTTCCTGGGCCCACGGCCCCTTGCAGAGTAGCCACTCCCTCCCGGAACCATCCTTCCTTCGGGGCAGCCATGTCTCTAGGCCAGCCCCAGCTGCCCTCCCCAAGGTGCTGTGCTCCTCGGATGGGCAAATGCAGGTTCCCGAAGACACCCCCTCTTTGAGATGGGAAATTGAGGCACTCAGATTCTGAAACACATGCGGGTCTCACCCTTCGGCCCCTTCCATTGCCTCCCTTGGGACTAGGCCTCCCGCCTCTGTTTCCTGTGGCCACCTGCTCTGTTCTTACCCACTGCCCTGCAATCGTCAGAGTGGAGCTGCTCTGCTGAGAGCATCCCATGTTCCTATTTCGGGATCCCTACCCCCACGCCTGCTACCTGCCCTCCCCCTTGCAACACAGCCCATTCCTTAGACAACTGAGCAAGCCCGTGAGCACCCAGGACACGATGGCCTCAGGGCCTTTGCACTGGCCTCCCCAGTTCTGATTCCTCGAATACCAGCATGTCCTACAGGTCATTGCTCAAAGGTCACCTTCTCCAATGAGTTCTTCCCCTACCCCAGCACTCCTGATGGTGTTCATCTTTCTATTTTGCATTTCCTATCCATAAGGCTGATGATCTCATAAGCATCATAGCGTATTTATTAGGCTATGGTTCTCTCTCTGTTTCCCTCTCTCTCCCCCTCTCTCTCAGTCAACTACTTTTACTGGGCCACACCCCGTGCATTTGGAATGGTAGGTGCTCAGAAAATACTTGTTCAGTGCATGCATACAGAGGCTTCCTCTGGAAAGGAGCAGATCCGGGCAGCCAGGAATGTGCTGATAAAGGAGCAAGCTTATTTTATGAGCAGTTATTGTATTTACCAGTAACCTTCACGTGGACCAGTGGCCAAGGTAATTTCCAGTAGTAGCTGATAAACTCAGTACCAAGTCCCAAAGCTCAAAAGGTCCCCAGTGTCTCTTTCTGCTATAAGAGACAGAATACCTGACCTACATCAGCTTAAGCAAAGATCAGCAGTCATGGGAGCACAGACTGGGATCCTTCTGGCTCTGGCTGGGGATCCAGCCCCAGGTTGTATTCTGGTGCTTGGCCCTGTGTTCTATGTCATCTTTGTTTCCAGGACCCAGTGGTGGTGATGCAGTTACCAACAGCTCCAGATCTGTACTTCCAAGTTCAAATCCACAGGAAGGAGAGACTCCCTAGTACAGGTTCTAGGGGTCATAGGACCTAAGCCAGGAAGCCTTGGGCTGGTCTCACCTGGGACCCTGGACATTTAGGGTATAAAACTGAAGGAAGGAACACTCCATGGGAACATGGATCCTTTTGCCAGAACAAGGCAGAGTGGCTGCTGAGTGGGAACAGTTTCATAAATCAACCACCAAAAATACTTTGCAAATTTCCTTACAGGGAGCAGGCTGACATCTTCCAGCGACCTTGGAGAGCAATGTCATTGTTGTCATCATTCTGTGTCCAGAGGCAGCTCAAACACTGCTCTGTGTTGTCTCAAGGGGCCCTGTGTTGTCTCCTTAAAATGTCTTCTCTGGCCTCCAGGATCTGCGGTGAGGACCCTGGCTTGGCTCCCAGGAGCTGAGCCCTATGAGCCCCTGGGGGCTCAGCCCTAGTGAGTGGGTACAGCGTGCCAGCCCTACTGGGACATGGGCAAGGCCCGTCCTACCTGCCCTGAGCAGGTCTCTGACCAAGGGCAACCCCTCCCAAGCACATTTCAGCAGTCCTGTGTCCCTGTCTTTCTCAATCACCTCCCAGATCCTCTCGTCCCAGGCTCTTGTTTCAGCCTCTGCTTTGGCGGCTCCCAAATGAAGATTTTGCACAGTAAGCGCAGTGCTGGTGCCTCACCTGTGTTTTCCCTGGAATATTTTATTTCAACCTGGTATAAACCTACAGGAAGTTGATGTTAACCTAATTAAGAAGTGGCTGAGGTTTGGGAGCTCAAATGACAGACAAGGTCACATGGCTGGTGGAGCCCGGCTGATCCTGTATACTCCTCACCACTTCTCACCCTGTGAGCACACACAGGGTTGAAAGAGATGGGTGTGTAGTCCCCCACAGCCAGAGGGGAAATGGGCTGGGTGAAGGGACAGCCCAGCCCAGCGAGGTCCAGAGGAGGCTGCCTTGCTCGGCAACCTGCCCAGCCCTGCCAGGACACACAGCTGGTCCTGCTGGTGGTGGTGATGGGGCATCTCCACCTAGCCCCTTACCCCAGTGTTTGTATGTGTGTGCATGCATATGTACATCTGGTCTACCTGTGAGCCACACATATATGCTCTGTGGCCTTCAGTGTAGGGAAACAAGTAAGACTCCAGGTGGTGACAACACCAGCTGGTGACACGGCCAGGGGTTCTGGGGCTAGGCCACTGCTGTCACACCTGCCTGGATGGCCTGGAAAGGGCTGGAGGAAGTGCAGCCTGTACAAAGTCCTGCAGGCCAGGTGGCCAGGGAAGCATGGGGGTCCAGGTGACACTGAGTGGAAGGTGTCTCTTCTCAGCTGTGTTCCAAGCACCTGGTGAATCTGAGCTCATCCTGTCCCTCTCTTTGCCCCAGTGTCCCCGCTGGGAAGGTAGGAGGAGAGCCAGAGGTGTTCCTGGTCAAGAAGAGGCAGCTGCAGGCATGGAGTGGCCTTCTCCCTGCCTGTCCCTGAGCAGCAGACAGAGCCTTTTACCTAGTGGGACCTTAAAAACATGAGTTGTGCCCTGGGCTGAGGCCAGGCAGATGGACCCACTGTGAAGGGTCCCAGCTGGCAATAACCTTTCCAGGAGACACCCTGCTCACTCAGATTGCCTAGGAACTTCAGAACACTGGGGTCCTGGCCAGACAATGCCACTATGAGACCTGGGTTATCTGGCTCTAGTCCATGGCCCGTCATGGGACGTTACCTGGTTTGAATTTAGAAGTGAGTCAGGGATGACATGTGGCTGCAGTCAGTGGGGCCAGCTGCTGCTTCTTTCCTGTGGAGACAAAGATTACACTGTGCACCTCTATTCTGAATGTGCTCTGGTCCCTTCCACTGCTGTCTGGAAGATCCAGGGCACCCTGCCTGAGGGCCCCTGGGAAACTCATCTTCAGCCTAGGAAAGGATAGGAAGGAACCCCGCCCTGCTCCCAGCCCCTTATTCCTAGTTTAAATAGCTTCAGTGGCAGGGGCAGAGTGGTGAGTGCACTCCATCCACTCCCAAGGGGTTCCATTGAGAGAGAGAAACTCACAAACTATGCAGGAAGTTACAGGGAAAAGCCAAGTAGGTCATTTGCAGCCGAAAGTGTGCAGCAGGGAGGCAGTGCATGCTTGCAATCTCAGCTCTCTGGGAAGCTGAGGCAGGAGCATTGCAGCTGCAAACCAGCCTGGGCAATTTGGTGACTTAGCAAGACTCCATCTTAAATGGAAAAAAAAAAGAAAAAAGAAAATGGGCTGGGGATATAGCTCAGTGAAAAGGCTCTGGTTTTAATACCCAGTACCACAAAAACAAAAAATAAATCAGAACAAATAGGAACACAGCCCCAGATCTGCTGCTGTTAAAGCAGCAGGAGAGGGCTGGAAAGATAGCTCTGTGGAGTCAGGGCTTGCCTAACAAGCACAAGGTCCTGAGTTCAATCCCTGGTACCACCAAGAAAAAAAAAATAAAAGGTTGCACTTAAAGCAGCAGGAGAGGCTCTGTGCCCTGAGGTGGTAGGAGGTTGTGGTGCTCAGAGGCTGTAATCCTGCCAGGCACAAAAGGGACACTGAGGCATGAGTGGCAGGAGCCAAGCTCCTGGTCCCGGCCTCACAACACTTCTCATCAGCTAGCTGTGGTGACCTGACCCCAAGCTTCAGGGTGGGCCAGAAGGGCAGCTGGCTGGAGACCTTTGGAGACCAGCCTGGCTGTGGCCACACACTTCCTATGCAACTGTGTGGGTTTATATCCAATGTGTTATGCTTGGGACTAGACGTCACCGCAAAGCGCACTGTGTGGAAGGCTTGCTTCTGCCGGCGGATGGGCTTTGTGGTATGTGATGGGGTCATGAGGAATCTGGCTTCATCAAGTGGATTAATCCAGAACGAGTTCATCAGCATCGCAGGCTTAGTAGGAGCTGGCCTCACTGAATCAGTCAAATCATTTGGGAGTGGCTTCGAAGGTTCTGTTTTGTTTCTGGCCCCTTCCTTGCAGGCCCTCCCACCCCTCTGCTTCATGGCCGCACAGAGCAGCTCCACTCTGCCGCAATGCTATGTATGCCTCACTGCAGGCCCACAGTGACATGTTCCCCTGACCACGGACTGACCCTCGGGTGACTGTGAGCCAACACAAACCTTTCTTCCTGTAAGTTGATTTTCTCAGGTATTTTGTCACGGTGATGGAAAACTAACAACATGTTTTCATAGAAACGTATCTTATGACAACATGCAGTGCTTCCTGCAGCAGGAAGGGCAGCTTTACTTTATTCCTTTGAAGGATGCTAGGGGTTGTTCCCAGACGCTGGATAGTTTATTTTGCAGCCTCCTAGGGGAGAGACTTCTAAGCTTTTGTCACTTTTTCCCATTATGCACTGTCTTACCCTGGGTATTCTAACCATAGCCCGGGGAACCGCTTCAAAGACCAGAAGCTGAAACTGTCTTATGGATTTCAATACACTTTTAATAATCACTAGAAAACTATACTCCAGGGTGACACCAACAATAGGCCCTGCCCCACGTGGGGATTCTCCCCATCTTTCTAACAATGAATATAGCGTGGTTTACACTGATCTCTAATTGGACAGCGGTTCCCCTCTTAGTTTAAAACAAGTATTTAAAAAATTTATCCATAAAAATCTAAACCACAGAGACTCAGAGGGCACAAAGCAGAGGCACCTAGCCTGATTTTCCTCATTTCTGATGTCGTGCTCCTCGGCAGAAGCAGTACTGTTAGAAGTTTGAAGTGTGTCCTTCCAGATTTTTAAAATGCATTTGTGTAGCACACATCCATAATCACATCCTGGATGTGCCTAAGTGTTATCGCTGTACTGTGTGCTACTCCGCAACTTGCTTCGCCAGCTCCCCTCTCCCTGTCCAATTACCAGAATCTCTTATAGTTCCAGTTCTTAGGAAATGTAGTTTGCTGGCTGTTTGCAGTTTTCCTTTCTCTTCATCTTCTGTCTTCTCTCGTCGCTGTTTCCTCTAAGGCGGGAGTCAGAGAGAGGGGGCGAAGCTGATCTGTGTGTGCGTGATTCTCTGCTTCCCTTTCCTAGGGACAAGTTCCCTGGGCAGAAGGACCAGGATCCAGACATCTTCCTGATGAGGCAGGAGGAGGATCTGGCAGGCCGGCTTACACTAAGCCTGTCGGGAGGCAGGACGCTGGCGGGCTGGGGAAGGGGACAGAAGGCTCTCAGGACTCGTTCCAAGCCCCAGTGGGGAGCTTTCCAGAGGTAACTTCCTGCAGAAGCTATTAAGAATAAATTTTTATTGTTTTGTCCTGCAGGCAGCTCAGGAAAATTTCCATGATCTCAGCATAAATGAGTTCTCAGACTTATTTTATTTTTAAGTGGTGCTGTCAGCATTAGTTGTGACTCTGAAAGAAGGTGGCAGTTCCTGCGGCAGCCATAGTGACAGAAGGGAAAGCTGACATGGCTGGCAGAGCCAGGACTGGCCCTCAGGTGAGGCAGGGGTCCCAGGGCCTAGCCAGATGTGCATTCCTGATCTCCTCCTGCACTCTTTCTGCATGCCAAGGTCTAGGAGGAGGGTAGGCAGAGTGGCTGCCTTGCAACCGAGCTGCAGAACAATGGGACCAGCCAAAGGACAAAAGGAGTCAAACCATTCCACACTACTTGTATGCAGAATATATGCAAGCATTTGCTCATTTACAGAGACTTCTACAGCACCTTGTGTGCCTGTCACAGTGCTAACCTTCTTGTAATATTACTTGCAGGCTTTGCAACTTTACAGCTGTGGCTTGAGCACTGCTTGTGTCCTGGGCACATTGGATGGGCTGCCACCAAGTGGGAGGCTTGGTAGGAGCCCAGTTTAAGGCAACCTCCCCAAGCCCCAGCTGTATTCCTAGTGGCCAGTTCCGTTCCCCCAGAGTGAGGCCCTGGCTGTGCCTTGTCCTGGCACCTCCCTCAGTCTCCCCTTGGAGGAGGCTCAGACTTGGGTACAACCCACATCGTGTCCCTAGTGTTGGGCTGCAGCTACTTTGGTACTCATAGATGCTTTGGGCCAGCCCAAGGGGCAGAACTGTGCACCCCAAAGTAAGGAGTGAACTTTGGGCAAAGCAAAGAGGCGATGGCTGGAGCCAGAAGGTAATGCCTCCCACCTCTCTGGGTCCCCTGGTCTGGGACGTGGTGGTTCCCAGAGGCCTGTGGGAATGTCCCGCCTGAGTGTGTGGCCAGCTGGTCCTTGCCTGCTGCATCTGAGTGGTGCTCAGAGGCTGTGCTCCTCACTTAGAGTTAGTGGGCAGCTTGGCCTTCAGCTCTGTTTGCCAGGGAATTTCTACCAAGCCAGGGAGAAGGATGCTTAGTCATGGCACGGCCATGTCCGGGGCACTGTCTCCCCAGGGGCTGTGCTGAGAACCTTGTGGTTCCCCAGCATCCTTGGTGCAGGTGAGGAAGCTGTAGTCCTCAGGGTAGGTGACGGTACTCGGGTCATCACCCAGAAGTGGAAGAACTGGGGTGTGTGTGACCTGGGCTGTTTGGACCCAGGGTATTTGCTCTTGGCTGCCTGATGTGGCTCCTGGAGCTTCACATGTTGCGTCCTGGTGCTCCTCTGAAAACCCTGGGCAGGGCAGTCCACAATTTCAAGAACAGTTGGATTGGGAAGGTTTGCGCAGCCCATGTATTCTCTGGCTTCTGTTTGCTGAATGCTTCTTTCAAGCCAGCAACATTCCAGATTCTGGGCATGCCACAGTGGGTGAGGGAGTTCTGGTCTGCTGTGTGTGTGTGTGTGTGTGTGTGTGTGTGTGTGTGTGTGTGTGTACAGACAGTAAGCAGCAGCAAACAAAAGCAGACCAACAACAAACTTGGATGCCCAGCACAGCCGCATGAGCAGTGACATCTGAGGCTCTGAAGTGCCATCCTGGAGGACAGAGGGACTGGACGTCCCTGGCTGGGCAGCAGCCACGCCAGGAGGAGGAAGGTGGCCGGTAGCCTGGGTTGGTGAGGTGGAGGGGTGGGAGGTGGGCTGACCTTGGGAAAGGGAGGAGCTGGCCAGTTTGCTGCCCGGAGGGTCTTTGCAGAGGGCAGGGATAGAGTGTGGATCCCGCATTCCCTGTGCTCCAGGGATATACTCCAGCACATCCAAGTTCCTCAGCAGGACCTTCCCAGGCTCTTCTGACACCGTCTCCTCCTGCCTGTCACCCTGTCTCCCTCTGCCCCTCCCTCCATTCCACACACCCTATTCTGCACTTCAGCCTCTGGGAAGAACTCAGGGCCCCCCAGAAGTCTTCTTCCCCCCACCCCATCTTAGCATATGCTTTTCCAAGGGCCCTGGACACCCTCAGCTGCCCCTGTCAAAAGGGAAAGAGGTAGCCTCACAGAAGAAAGGGCTGAAAGCCCTCAGCCCGTTCTCTTCAGCCACTAACACTATTCTGCTCTGTGGGGGCAGCTGGGTACTCCTGCTTCTTCCTCTTAAGGGGAGAAGCCCTCAATCCCAGGAAGACACCCCACTCTGAGGTAGCTACCGTAGTCTCCCAGCCTTGTCTTAGAGGTCCATCTGGGCGAGCTCCCAGTCCCTATCAGCCGACATGCCCGCCCCAGACCCCACAGCCCTGGGTTCCAGTGGGTCTCACTGCCCATCTATCCACCCACGTGACCAAGCACCCCCAGCCTCGCAGCCCAGAAAACAGGGCTGCCTTGTGCCATGCTGCATCCCCAGAACCTGGGTGTAGTGCAGGTGCTCGGTAAATGCTGTCTGAGTGACTGAATGAATGAGGGGCTCAACCTCAAAAGGAAGAAGCAGGAACACCCTGCTACCTTTACGGGTAGAATAGTGTTAGTGGCTGGAGAGAACTTCCCAAAGGGTTTCAATACTCTAGCTGTGAGGCGTTCCCCTTTTGACCCACACGGTAAGTGCGAATGGCTGTCCTCCAGCCCCAGAGCTTCCACGCCTGTAACCGTGCAATCCTGGGTGCTCAGCACCTGAAGCTTGTCGGGCCAAGCAGAGGTGCCCTGCGGGGGTGAAGCACACAACAGTCCCAAACTTAATTCAAAACAAGGAAATGCCAATAATTTGCTTACCTATTAATGTGACAATATTCTTTTGGATACATTGGGTTAAAAGAAATACGTCATTTAAATTATTTTCACTTTTTTATTATAGTGCAAGAGATTGAACCCAGGGTTTTTCCCACTGAGATTCATCCCTGTTCACAAACTGTTTTGGGACAGTTTCTTGCGCAGTTGGTCAGCTGCTCAGGCTGGGCTCGAGCCTGTGATCCTCCTGCCTCAGCCTTGCAATGGCCATCTTGTTTTTTTTTCATTGTCATGTCCTTGGCTGGCAGCATGCAGGTGTCGAGAAGGACTTTCACTCAGAAGGCTTCGCTGTCCTTGTGCAGGTGGCATGTCATCTACCCCTGCAGAGAAGGAACTTCTTGCACTGTCCCCTCTTCATCATGTGGCTTGGTCCCCTCTTCTCTCATCCAGTGACAGGTGTCAGATTTTTGTGTCGTCATGCACAGCTCCAAGAAAAGTGCACACATGTGACTCAAAGGAATACAGTCGCAGGCTCTTAATGACCCAGTGTCCTCTGTTGAGCATGCTGTGTCCTCTTCCTACCTCCTGGGTCAGGCTGCAGGGTGTGGAAGGCCGGCCTCCCACTCAAGGGTTGTAGACCACGTGGACTGCAGTGGCTCAGTAGTTAAAGATTTTCATATCTGTGAATGTTGATTGAAGGTGTGCTTGTGGTTGAAACAACAAACCCAGAGACAATTATGTGTAGTTACTAGGAAGCATGTGGGCCCGAGGGCACCAAGGCCCACTGGCCTCTGTGAAAAGCCTCAGGTCAGAGCCACACAAATGGCTAAGAAAAGACATCACTGTGCCACTGTGAGTTTTCGCTGTGGCATACCATGGCTAAAATGGCTCTCCGGAGTCTCAAGTGCTCAGCGGTGGGACTAGTGGTGGGCACTGGGATCGTGAGGGCTCAACGTCCGTGGCACGTTAGTCCACTGATGAGATTGAATGCCACGGCTTTATCAGGAGCTGGGCCTAGTGGGAGGTAAGCTGATCCTAGGTCCCTTCTTCCGTGGCTCATTACCTAGGGTCTTCCCCTGTCCATTTGCTTCGTGGCTGCTGTGAGGCGGGTAGTTTTCCTGCACCACATTTTCCACTGTGATGGCTGCACCTGAAGCAGTGGGGCCAGCCAGCCTTGGACTGAACCCTCTGACGCCATCAGCCCAAGTAAACTTCTCCTCCTTTCCTTTGTTTTTCTCCAGGGTTTCGGTCAGATCACAGCAATAGAAAGCTCATATAGTTTTCAATGGGTACCAGTTTGGTGATGGTTAGACGTGTTTTGACAGAGTTCAGCACCTTCACAATGCCGAAGTAGAAGTTTAGGAAGCATGCATCTGTGTCTCTGGTGGCACTTTGTGCAAAAGGAGAGTGGCCTGGCGTATGACGGCAAGGTCAGAGGGTCCTATCCAAATCCTCAGCTTTAGAGAGCCTGAGGTAGCTATTGTGCAATTCTCTTTGAGTACCAGGAGGCCAGCTCCACCCCCCCATGGCTGGGGCCTTGCCAAAACACAAACTCCGAAACAGGAAAACAATCTGGAGAAAAAGGCCTGGGCTGTGGCTGTGGTCAGATTTATAGTTCGTTTCATTAGAGGCGGGTCTCCACGCTGGTCTGTTTTTCACTTGGGCCAATAGTGTTGCTAGTTTCTGACCCACTGTACTCCCAAAGAATTCCACACCCAGAATGCCCCCCCCACCCTCCTGCCCTGCCTGAAGTCCCTGGCTTGTCAAGTCTTAGCTCTGGGCCCATCCCCTGCCCCCCACACTTCTGCTCTCACAGACTTCTGTTTCTGGTTTTATCTGGACTGAGTTCTGCCCTGGGTCACATTCAGGTGAGACACCTCCTCTAGGAGATGAATAGCCACAGGGAGTGGGTAGTCTGAGATCCCGGGTGGGTGGAGCCGGGCCTCCTAAGCAGACCTCCAGGGATCTTCAAGCCCAAACAAGAAAGCCCAAGTCCCCTAGGCTTCTGAAGCAGACGTCTGGCAGCTGCAAAGGCTTGTCAGGCCCTCAGGGACTGAGTGATCCCAGCCTGGGGATGAGTCTTACAGCGAGGCTGCCCCAGGAAGCAGCTCAAGCTGGCTTTAATAATAAAGGATACTCACCAGGCCCCTGGCGAACCTGAGGAGTTAGAAGTCAGTGTGGTTTCAGGGAGGCTGAGGTAGCACTTCTGGCAATTGGGCTGGGCTAAAGGGTATCCCCAGACTGCGCCCCTGCCAACCCCTCCCCCACCAGGATGATGGTCTGTGCCTCTCATTTCCAGAGTTTAAATCAGTAGGAAAGAAAAGGTTTCTTTTCTCAGCTCTCACAGCAAGGTCTAGACTGTCTTGCTGGTGTGGACCAGCCTGCTCCAGAGAGGCCGAGGGGGAGGTAGCGCCTGGAGCAACCCCAAGCTCATTCCAAGAGGGCACTGCCATGCTCAGGCAGGGGTGCCAGACGCAGCAAATTAAACGCAGGTGCCCATTTCATCTTCAGAATTTCGATAAGCAATTCAGAATGCTTTAGTGTCAAGTGTTTAATACAAGCCCATGTAAATTAAAACCATGATCTGTACTGTATTATGTGTGATATGTCAAATTTGCATTCTATGTACCAAGAGGCTAGGTGTAAAAATGGGTTTATCTCTAGATATACTAAAATTATTCACTATCTGAAATTATCATTTAATTGGATGTCCTGTTTGAATCTGATGACACTGTCTGCTGGGCAAACCTGAGGCCCTGGTAAGACCAAAGGTGGCAGTGGGGCCTGTCTCTGGGTCTCTGGGGACAGCGAGCCTGATTCCAGGGGTGGGCTTGTTGACAGACCGTGCCAGACAAGGGGTTTCCGAGCAACAAAGTCTGGTCGTGACTTTGCTCACTTATTGTCTTAACTGGGGTTATACAAAAGTCAGGCAGTGCCAGAAAGCGTGCTTTAGAAGGCCAAAGCGCTTTGTAATCTTTCTCTCATCCCCCCAAATTAATACCTATTAAAAGTTTGAGACATACCTTACCAGAAAGTTCTTCATGCAGAGCAACTTTCAGTACAAGTGACAAGAGTGGCTTAGGGTTATAGAGCTCCGAAACACTGTCCATTGATTTTTGCAAATTCCTCTTAATCTCTTGCCAACTTTTCAGAATTGTTTTGGGTATGCCAAGGAGGTTAAGGTCAGTTTGCATGAGCTGTGGAGACTGTAGGTGAACTGAATGAAAGGGTTAGCTGCAGTCTGGGGGGCAGAGGAAGTTGTGGTTCCCCCCCCTCCCCGTTTTTCTCCTGGAAGCGGAAGTGGTTTTCCCGAGGAGCACAGACCAGCTGCCTGGTGACAGCACAAGCAGCATGAACAGCCAGGAACGTAAGGGGCTTCTCCACCCGCACCTGGTGTCACTGTGCTTGAGGTTGCCTCCCACTCTGTCACTCTTCTGGCTGTAGCAGCCTCTAGCCACTTTGGTTTGTTCACCCTGAACACTTTTCTGGGGATTGATGTCAATGCCCAGAACTGCTATGGGTATGACAGGAGATCTGTCTTGGGAGTAACAGCAGTGAGACATGCCAGGTCCCTGTCATAGGCTCACTGTCCAGCAAGGCCACGGAGCACCACCCACCAGCCAGGGACCTCCCCTCCTCCCCTCTGCCTCGCTCCTGCCTCTTCCTGTTTCAGCTTCAATCCTCAGTAATACACCAGTGGACCTGGGGTAGTTCTGGGTCACAGTTGCTTCCTGAGAAAGCACCCCACCCAGGGAAGGCTGCAGGGCTTTGGAGGCATAGGACAGACAGAGGCCAGGATGCTCCAGACAGGGCCCCCTGGTCTGTTGCTCCAGCTGGGGAAACTGAGGTCTCAAAAGAGGAGGGGTAAAGGGAAAGAGATGGGCTAGGTCGGAGAGCCCTCATAAGGTACCCAGACCCCTTACCAGTGCAGCCGTGGAGGTCTGTGGACTTGAGGCACAGCTCCTGTGGGGCTGTTCCTTCACTGAAGTCTTTAGAGAATTGTTTAAATTGCAGGTGGTACATGCTCTTTATAAAAAAAATAAATAAATAAAAAATAACAAGACAAGAGAAAAAAAGAATCAATATCCAAATCCTGTAACTATTTTGGAGTACATTCTTCTTCTACATCTTCAGGAATGTTATTTAAGAAGAATTTAGCAAGGGTTCATGTGCCCAACTTTGGGTTGGGCAGGGTCAGGAAAGGAGACAGGCAAGGCCCTGCCCTCAGGGCCTCAGTGGCTTTGGGTCCAATCCCCTGTCCCCACCAGTACAGCTACTGTCAGCTGAGGCTGTGTACACAAGAGGCTTGCCCATTAGCTTCATGATAGAGAGAGAGAGAGAGAGAGAGCGAGAGTGAGAGAACATTTGTCTACAGTGACTGGGCTGTGTATATTGGACAAAGTGCCTGAGGGAAGTAAAGGAGACTAGGACCCAGGGAGAGAGTGTTAGCCGGCTTGGCGTGCTTGCAATCACATTTTCCAGGAAAGCAACATCAGAAGAGATTTATTTAGGCTCACGGCTTCAGAGGTTTCATTCCAAGGTTTACTGGCTTCAAGCCAGATGCATGGAGGAAGTGGGTAGAGGAGCAAAGCTGCTCCGCTCCCGGCAGCTGGGATGCAGGGATCAAGGAGGCTGGGAAGGAGAGGATGGGGCAGGAGGCTGAGTCACAGCCCCCAGGCCTAACCCTTGATCGGCTCCCTCCAGCCAGGCACCACCTTCCGTTCCTGCCCTCCGCTAAAGCAGTCTCCTTACGAGCTCATCAGTGGGTTAACCCCCTGATACAGTTAGAGGCTCATGGCCCAGGTGCCTCTCTGAAAACCATTAGCTGGCCTTTGGGGGACATTGTAGACCAAAGCATCACAGGTGCTAGGTAGTTATGTGAGTCCTTGTCCCTGGTGATCTGAACAACGTGGGTTGCTGGGGAGCTATCTGGGGACATAGGCATTGGTTTCACTCAACGATCAACTAATAGGCATCGCTGTGAGTGGAGACAGGGTCAAATGGCTAGGGCTCTGGCTGGTGAGCATGGATAGCCCACCTCACAACCACTGGCTCAGGCTTAATATTCTCATCTGGAAATTGGTGCTGTCATTTCCTTGGACGGCTGAGAAAGGATGGAGTGTCATTGCTGGGCTGCACAGAGCCCAGCCATCAGAGATGCCCAGCCTCCAGCAAGATAAGGAGCTTCTGAATCACATGGGACTTGCACAGGGCGGGGACTTGTGTAGTTGTGGGCATAGCACAGTTTCGGCACCGGGCTGTTGTGACTTGGCTCCAAGCTCTGTGACCCTGGGCAGCTTACTCTGCCTTTCTAAGCCACTTCCTCCTCTGTGAACCTGCTCAACCCACAAGGCTGTGGTCGGGTCTGGATCCACACACTGGAAGCACACCGAAGGCCCTGTTTTCTTAAAGCATCCCAGTCTCACTTCTTATCCCTAACAAGGGGGGAGGAGGACTTGGGGTCCAGACCCAGGACTATTGCAAGGGCTTTCCAGGGTGCAGACGGCAGCAAGTTCTTGACAGGTAAAACCATAGGTGCCCAGCTGCTGTGGCCAGAGAGCTACCCAGGGAGGGGTGACTGCCAGCCTGCACTGTCCTGTGCCGTCAGAGGAGCAACAAGCTTTACAAGGGGGCTCTCTGGCTCCGTGGGACCTTTGGGGGTCACCAGAGTCCTGGCACAGTGGCCCTAGGTGTGGCATTCTTCAGGGAGTAGACCCTCTCCCTTAGTATAAGCTAGGTTTTCCAGGAAGGGCTGGTGAAGACTACCAGTGTGACTCAGGAGACCGGTACCCCTGGAGGTGCCAGGAGCCCAGAGAACTCTCTGTGTGTGTGCCTGTGGGAAGGAGCTATTTAG
>PVKA01013867.1:9002-53915 GCA_004027165.1 Ctenomys sociabilis | reverse complement strand
GAGGAGGCCGCCCGGCGTGATGGGGACGGCAGGGAGCCGGCCCGGCCCCTGCAGTGGGACCCCGGGCCGCAGGTGACCGACTAACCCGCCCGGCCCGCCGCAGGTGGTCCGGTTAACCAGGCTCGCACCGGACTGCCGCGGTGGCCACCCCCTCCCTGCCCCGCCCAGCACAGAGGTGGGCGTTAGGAACCCGCGGGCCCAGGTTCTGAGGGCTGAAGGTCGGTGCCCGGGCTGGATCGGGGCTCCCCAGTCTTGGGAAGGCACGCAGCTGTCCTGGGCCTGCGCCAAAAAACGGGGCCCTCGCGATCTGGTTGCTATGCCTGCTGGCAAAATGTTACAGGTTTGGTGGCCTCAGGGCCAGCAACCGGTTTAAAGGGTCTGGGATTTGTGTACGTACTGAAATGGGCGTTTGGCAACTTTCTTCTCCACTTTTTCCTTTAAAAACGCTGTTTTGGCAAACGGAAACAGGACAGATAATGTTTGCAGGGTGTGGTGAATGCTCAGAGGGAAAGGCAAAGCTGGTGGGGTGGCGCTTTCTTGCTGGGGTGGGCTTGATCTTGCAGCACTGGAATATGTAGATATTAGGGTGGGGACCGCTGTGAGAATCAGGAGATTGTTGGTAACCTTTGGATTACTGCCGGTGGCGGGCAGGGTGTGGGCTTGTGCTTCCAGAGTAGGGGGTGGGAGAGCTGTTAACTCAGGGATGTGTCAGTGTTCTTGGTGATCCCAACCCTAACCAGAGTCTTATCTCTTCCCTTCTAGCAACCTTCAGCAAGAGGGTGCAGTTTGGGCAACTTGGATCCATAAACCAAGTACACATTATTTCCAAGTTTGCCCACAGGTTCAGCCAGCATTGGGTACAAAAATTGGGGGAAAACTTACATCTGTTCTGGGCATACGCAAGCTTTCTCTTTTCCTGTTTGGTTACTAAATAATATGGTATAACAACTACTATTTGTAGGATTTAGGAGGATATATTGTGCTTATATTAAATTCTACTTGGTTTTGTAGAAGGCAGTTGAGCAGCTAGAGATTTTGGAATCTTAGTAGGTCCTGAAACCAGTGCCCTTCAAGTACCCGGAAGGCCTGCGTTTAAGATTATGTGAGGTCAGTTCCAATCCACAGAGTTTCATCGGAGTTCAGTGAATGACAGCTAATCCAGACCTGCAGCAACACAGGGAAATCAGAACGGAGTCAGCACTTTCTCCTTATGTCTGAAGAAAGAGCACCCGGCAGGTCTTTGTAGGAGGCAGGAAACAGCAAGTGCCTACATCTGAGAGCTTCCTGGAACTGGGATTAGGCCCAGGAGCCATTAGGAGAAAATAATGGTGATTCTTACTTCCGTCTGTGTTTGTCTCTCTGTCTCTGTCTCTGTCACACACACACACAGCACAGGAAAGCAGTCAGGAAAAACAAGGTTCCTTTCAACTACATTTAAAAGGCTCTTGTAGGTTATGAAGGTATCCTTAATCAAGAAAACATGTTACCTTAGTGGCGTCTTGAAAATTATTGTGAGTTGATTAGTTATGAACATTAACTGCTGACAGTTAGTTGTGATGCTATAGGGGGGAATGATCCTAGTGCAGATTTGCTGGACTTTTTAAAAGAATGTAGCATTGCTCATTGATAAGCCCTTCATGTCCAGTGTTTACATTCATGATTAAAAATCATTTCTGTTTTTTTTTTTAAAGTAATAGATTTTAGAGCGGTAGGTAACTTTCAGATCTATGATTAATTTGTGTGTATGTGTGTGTGTATTAAGTATTCTTTCTATCTTATTTACTGCAATTAAAAAACTAGTGCTTGGAAAGCCCTGCTAAGCATTGAGTTTGTAATATGAGCTGGAAATATTTATCCTCAGAACAGGCACACTCACCATATGGGGCCAAGAGAAAGGCCTCGATTTAAGAATCAAGTTGTTTATAATTTTCTTCGGTACATAGAATATCTTAGTGATGGGCAAACTTTAAATTTGGATTTTTTTCTTTTTAGGATTGCATCTTTGTACTTGATTATTATGGGTTTACAATCATTGGAAAGTAAATCTGAACATTCTTTTAGGATTAAGTCATAGTGGTAGATTATTTTCAAATTGACATTTCAGGATGGAAAGAGGGAGGATTTGAATACCTGGCGCTCAATCCTGGGCAGGTATTTCATGACTGAAAGGGGGCTGGGGAATGCTTGAGGAAACAAGGCTTTTAAACATTCAAGTTTTGTTCAGTTTTCCCACAAAACTAATTTGCGAGCAGGTATGGCCCTGCACACCTGTAGCCCAGCACTCTGGGAGGCTGGGCCAAGGGCAATTTCCAGTCCAGCATGTGTGACTTAGCAATTTAGTGAGACCCTGTCTCAGAAGGAAGAATACAAAAGGGCTGGGGTGTAGTTCAATGGGAAGACCTCAGGCATAATCCCCAGTACAGTCAATCAACCAGTCATTCTGTGTGCTGAAGGCGCTGGACTGAAGAGAATGGGTTACAGATCCTGGGGAAGTAGCTCCCAGTCCAGGTCTCAGGAGAAAGGCTGCTTCCTTGTGTCACAGTGCAGGGGCACCTGGTGGCTGGGGACCTGACTCAGTGATAATGGAATGAACATAAGGCACATAAGGCGGTGGCATGAAGTCACAGGCAAAAGCTGTGCCTGGAAAGTCAGAAGAGAGGGAGGATGGGGGTTCACCCTGGTGAGTGGAGTGGGCTGTCTACCTGGGCAGGGGTTAAGGATGGCTGAGGGGGCCAGGTTCTGGTCATTTTTCACCTTTTTCCTGGTCCCATCAGTCAGGTTGAGTCCTGAAGACTTGAAGGGCTACTTCAAGTCTCCATGGGAAGCACCCTCATGACTTGAGGGCTGATTTCAATAATGGGGGACTTTGCAGGGACCCAGAGTGACTATAGACCATAGATAGATGAATATTCCCCAAGCCTCTTATACTGGTGTCCTCCATCTTACAGGGCAGTAAGACAGGCCAGGTACATTTAGGTAATGAACCGTTGTTTTGCCCTGTCTTAGACAAGTGTTCCCCAAATGACTTTTAGAGACTCCTTGGTCTCTTGGTGTACCCCAGAGAGAAATGGCAGCAAGACTGACAAGGTACATGGGCTGGGTTTCGGTGGAGGTCTGTTTGCCTGATGGGCACAGGACTTACTTTCACAACAGTAGGGGTTTGTATGTATACTCTTGCGAAGTTAGTATCTCGATGCAAGGTTGCCTAGTGTCTAATGCCTGAAGCTGCCCAGGCAGAGTAACTGCCAAGTTGCCTCAGTTGAGGTAGTTAGATGCTTTAGGCACGGTGGCCTTGTCCTGCCCTTGCGCATATGGCCACTGGCCAGCTTCACCCACTCCCAACAATGACTAACACATGTACAGGACTGGGAAGGAGCTAATCCAGGAGTGGTACAGAATGCAGGTCAAGTTTTCTTCTATTTTCTGTTCCTTAAGGTAGTCTCCGTGTGGCCCAAGTAGAGTCTTTTAAAAACTATCTTTAATTCCTTAACTGCCTGAGCAGATAACATAGGTCACAAATTATGCTTTTGATGAGTTTCAGGTGAAAGGTACTATGCAGCAAGTGTCTCAAAAAAAAGAACATTTCCTTTCAACTCTGCAAAAATAATTTAAGTTGCTTGCTTACTTCTTGCATGAGGTCAGAGTATCTGTATTCTACCTTACAAAGCTTTTGGGCACTTGGCTGCACTGGAGGAAGGCCGTGGGCTGCAGAGGAGGAACTCCCAGCGTGTTGTTGGAAAGGGATACGTGGCTGATGCTTGGGGTGGCCCACGGGAGAGTGACAGTCGGCACTGCATCAGCAACGTGGCCTGTAGACAGTGGCCGGCTCCAGGCATCTCCATAATGAAAGAGAGGAGCCATCCAGTTGAGTCTCGCAGAAGCCTCAAGGGATCATGTTTTAGAGGAGTCAGGTGTATCAGATCTTTCCGCAGTGATCTAATGTACACAGACGACAAGGTCTTGAAGTGTCCACCCTGCTTGTGACAGATGTGCCTGAAAGCTGCATCTGTCATTTCAGTCAGTGCAGTGTTCATAAACCAGAAGAGGGGCTGATATCACATCTAGAAAAACTGAAGATGATTATAGGACCGACTCATTGCCAGGAAGCAAGGATGCCTAAGACCAGTAGCACAGGATAAAGCAAACAGGTTTAGAGACAATCCACTGGCCATTGTAGGACAATACAAGCACCAAGAAGAAAAAGCACATGTCAGTTAACTATAGTGTTTATAGTCAAACTATACTGTTTATTAAAAGTCTTGATTCCACTAATAATCTCAGAAAGATGAACTGTAAAAAGGCACAGAAAGGGCCAGCCAAATAGCTCAGTGGATTAAAGTGCCTGCTTAGGCAGATACAGGCCCCAGGGCTCTCTGAGATGGACTGTGACTGGGAGAATTTGTGTGTGCCTGTAATCCCAGCTCTTGGGAGGCTATAAACAAGAGGATCACTATGAGTCTGATCTACTTTTTGTATTTTTGTATTTAGGAATCTGTCCTAATACAAATAAAAAAAACAAAAACAAAAAAAACCAAAAAACACAAAAGAACTCAGTGGTGTGTGCATTTCGTTGAGGCTCTATATACACACTGAGTTTTTTTTTTTTTTTTTTTTTTTTTTTGTAGGGGAATAAGCACACCAGTTCTGCAAAACAACTGAAAACCCCAAAAAGTTAAACCAAAAGACTTTTAGCCAATGCCATAAAACCCTTGGTTTTGGGGTTCAGATGAGAAAAACCCAAGTGATACTTCACTTTAAGGGAACACACCAAGCGGTAGGAAATTGAAATGCGGCACCTACTCAGGGAGGGTGGGCTGAAGCCAGCTCCCATCCTGGGTGTGTGGATGGTGCAGAATGCAGCTGGCATGGACTGATGGATGCTCTCCAGGTGCAGCTGCTTGATGTGTGCAGAGATCTCTGACTACAGAGACATGTCCGCCCCAACATCCAATGGTGACCCCACACTGCAGGCAGCCCTGCTCCCTTGCTTTGCAGAGTGAGGATGGTCACTTAAGAGGAATTCAACTCCAGGAAGCTCTTAGGAGAAGGGAAAGAAGCAGAGGTCTGAGATCAACAGGACAGGTTTACTGCAGAATAAACCTGAGAAGAACCTCTCTAGCACTGAGAACAGACCAGCTGCCCTGGTAGGCAGTGGGGTCTTCTGTAGGGTCTGGAGCAGTGGGGCTTCAGGAGAGGGCCTTTGGCTTTAGAGAGTGCAGCGGTAGTGTCTGCCAGCAGCGGAGACTTGGGGAAGTGCAGGAGCCATGGCTCCTAGCCACAGTGGGGTGACAAGGGTGTGGGCCTCAGGAACCAGTGCTCCAGAGGGCTGGGCTCCAGGGTCTCTGAGGACAGCTGCCACAGTTGGAGTCCTTTAGAAACCACTGAAGTAAGCAGGGTCATAAAGAGACATTTGCATGGGAATTTTACGAAAGTTTGCATTTGTGGCTTTCCAAGTTCCCTTTTGATCCCTTGTTCTCTGTCTCTACTTTCTTTAGTCTGTACACCCTGGGTTGCAACACTTTACTTTCCAGCTAAAGTATTTTGTTCTAGAGATCCTATCTCTTTGAGTTGCTTTTCCTTTTTCTTTTTGTATTTAGGACAGGGTCTACAGGGTTTCATTGTGTAGATCGGATTCTTAGTGATCCTCCTTTTTATAGCCTCCCAAGTGCTGGGATTACAGACATGTGTCACCATGCCTAGTCTCAGTCCCTGTCTCAAGGTGCTGTGGGGGCAGGGCTGGCACAGCAGGCCCAGGGATTAAACTGGCTCTTGCATATGCCTAAGCAAGCACTTTAATCCACTGAGCTATTTGGCTGGCCCTTCTTTTTCTTTTTCTTTATTTTGATGCCTCCTCTTACAAGTTTGCATGTGATTGTCTGTAGGGGCTCCTTGAATGATCCAGGATGGTTCCCCCACCTCTGAATCCTTCATCGCAACTGCAGAGTCTCTTTGGTCACTTGCGGGAGGTTCTGCAGGTTGCAGGGACTTGGAGCTGGGCCTCAGCTAGCCACAGATGCAGATGTCCAGGCATGCTTGGGAGGAAAAGGCTAACTTGTCCTTCTCTCCCCAAGTCCTTTGGAGGAGCCCTTCCCTTGCCTAGTGCTGTGAGGTGTCCACACTTGTACCCGCGTTCCTTCTTTTGTGGGTTTCCTCCCATGGCTATGACATCACTGCAGATCCTGCAGGGGGCTCACATTTGCAGCCACAGGAAGTCTGTAAATACTTGTGAGCAGCTGCAGTGTAGACTGGCCTGTCTGCTACCCTTGTTACCTGGTCCTTGCAGACTTGCTGGCTGATAGAGCCCTCACCTATCTCTCATCTTCTCACTTAGCTCCTTCAGACTCTTCTGGAAGCTAACAGCTTCCCAGCAGTGTTTGGAAGGCAGGGATTGGCCCTGAGTCGGCTTTTCTGGAGGCAGCTGTAATAAGAGCGTGTGGCCACGTACCCATGTAGTGCAGAACAAGGGGGAGCCATGCCCCTTCTACAATGCACGACCCCAGGTTTGGGCTTTGCCACAGGCAGACACTGATTTCCAAGAGAAGTGAGGGTCACGTGGTGCTTTTTGAGTTTTGTTGAGACTTCCGGTTTTCCTAGAATGGAGTCTTCTCTCTCTCCCATTATACAAACATGTAACTCTGTGAGTGAATTTATTATTATTATTACTATTTAGTTTGAATGATTTTCAAATTATTAAGCCACACAATAAGCTGTACCAATACAACCAGAGTCCAGACATGGAGCCAAAGACCAATCAGCCCTTCTTTCGTCCCACCCACCAGAACTGACTTCAGTAACTGTTGCTCACTGGAAGTGTTGCATATGTGAGTCTTCAGGAAGCAGGATTCATTTGTTTCTTCGTTCATAAGTAACTGCATCTTTTGTATGTGCTCAGTTATCTAAAATTTTTCAAAAATCTGCGCCATGCGCTTTGCTAGGTGCTCTGCTCTAACTGTCATAATCACAGGAAAGGCCAGCACATTTGGGATGCTGCCTTTTTTTATAAAAGGAAAATATGTGAATATGTAATTAATCACCTTTTGGGGGTAAAGACCTTTGATATGAGATAGTAACTATACACGGTATTTGTCAAAAGAAGCTGATGTCACAGCCCTGTCTGTCGTCAAGCATTGTGAGGGCTGGCCCCAGGGGATTTTTTGCATTGAACATTAGAGAAAATAATTTGGGGGCCCTGAAAGAAACACAGTTTTGTGTGTTTCTGTTTGCTCACTGGCACAAAGCATTGGTGGTAAGTATTAAAGTGAAAATGAAGATTGTGTGAGGCTGAACTGTTCGATCCTGATTTTATATTGTTCCAGACGCACCATCATGGATTCTTTGTCAGAAGCAAACGGCACCTTTGCCATAAACCTTTTGAAAATTCTGGGTGAAGACAGCTCAAAAAATATATTTTTTTCACCTGTGAGCATCTCTTCTGCCCTGGCCATGGTCTTCATGGGCGCAAAGACAACCACTGCAGGCCAGATGGCTCAGGTACGGTGTGCTGCTTCTGAGTATCAGTAACCATCCACTGAGCTGGTCCTCCAGGGTTCACCTCTCAGAGGGACTGCTTGGGATGGTACCTGTATGGGCTGCATAGAGATGGGGATGGGGGTAGGGGCACTCTCCACCCCTGCAGACCAAGGGTGCTGATTTGCTGGAAGTGACAGGTGGGTGTCTGATGCAGGGAGGAGGAATTCAACACATGCCTCAGCTTGTTCTTGATGAAAAGTGATTTTTCCAGTTGATCCTGGGCTGTTATTTGAGTTTTGCTAACTGCCTTAGGACAGGAAGCCTGTCTACCCCTTTGTCTACCCTCTGACCCCTCGTAGCCCCCAGCCTCATGGCTCTCACAGGTGAGGTACACTCGGGTGCCATGCCCAGCGCAAGACCCTCATCCTATCCCATGCAGAGGGAGGAGGCTGGCTCACTGGGACTTCTAGGACAGATGCTCTTCAGATGCAGCTTTTGATGCAGTTTTGGAGAGCGGACATTTGTGAGCTACAGAGTCACATGTGTCCGGACATATGATGGTGAGACCAGAGGGGTCTTGTGGACACCCCTTCAGCAGTGGTGAGGAGGGTGTGTTAGTCTCCCGGGGCTGTGGAACATGAATCCCAGGCTGGCTGGCTTAACCAGTGTTTTCTCATGGCTCAGGGGGCTGGAAGTCCAAGATGGAGGTGTGAGCAGAGCTGGTTTTTCTGATGCCTCTCTCGTTGGCCTATAGGTGGCATCCTTTCCTTGTGTGCTCACCTGGTCTTCTCTTTGTATTGGTCAGTGTCCTAGCATCTTCTTTCTTTCTTTGGCCTTTTTGAGTCAGGGTCTCACTATGCAGTTCAGGCTGGCCTTAAACTCACTTTGTAGCTCAGGCTGGTCTCGAACTCACAACAATCCTCCTGCCTCAGCCTCCCGAGTGCTGGGATTACAGGCCTGTACCACCACGCCCGGCCAGCATCTTCTTTCGAGAACAGTAGTCAGATTGTGCCCACCCCACTGCCCGTGTTAGCTTAATCATCCCTTTAAAGGCTATACTTCCAACTATGGTCCTATTCTGAGTACTGTTAGGATTTCAACACAGAGATTTTGAGGGTACACAGGCAGCCTGTGGTAGGAGTTAGGGGAGGCAGTCACTGAATTGCAGTGATTCCAGAATCCAGGTAGGAGCTGGTGCTCCTGTCCTCTGCTCTGAGAGCCAGGGCTGTTCCTTGATTAACTTCTTGTGTTTCCTGGGAGTGGTTCCTATCCACCCGCCCCCTCGGGCTGTGCCTCTGTCTCTGCGCCCTGTATTCTCAGCAACTCCCCTCCTTTTCTGTAAGAAATGGCCCATGTTTGTTGCCTATCTCCTGCCCTGAGAGAGTTGGGGGCCTGGAGGTCTTCCCTCCTCTGAACAGCCTGTCACTTTTACTCCAAAGCCTCATAATCCCTTTAAAACTGCTGTGGGCATTGTCTAAATCAGCTTGCAGTCTTCCACACTGGGCAAAAGCCATGCGCAGACTTGTTGGAGATGAGGCTCTCCGTAGGGTTGGAAGTCAGCGTGCGGGGGCAGCGTCCTGAAGATGCCCGGAAGGCCCTTTGTCAAGGGGACCTGGGAGATGCTATGTGTTTCTTCCCTAGGCATCTCCACCTTCTCTCTGAGGTCCAAGGTTTATTTTTATTTTTTTAAGGTCAAAGATTTGACGTTTGCTTTGAAGCCAGTCCTTTTGTAATCACTCAGCAGCTGAAGAGGCTCGAAATAAGTGAATATTTTTGTTTTCTGCAGAGCAGGACCTAGGGTGGGAATAGTTGCTTTAAATTCTACTCCACAGTCGAAGCATTTCTCCCTTAGCCTCTCTTCCTGTATTCTCCCCAGGTAGCTAGAGTCAGCCCATTTTTAGTTGAGAAGGGAAAATGTCCTGTCTTCCTTGTCACCACAGATGATGGTTGTCACTTCTGCCAGTACATACCATACCACAGGCCCATTAGTAATTTTCTGCTGTCTGTTTTCTGCCAGCTACCAGGAAACCATGCTTACATTAAAAGAAATTATTTTTGGTGGTACTAGGGTATCAACACTAGAGCCTTCGCATTGAGCTATGTCCCCAACCTTTTTTATTTTTTATTTTGAGACAGGGTTTCACTAAACTCTGAAAGCTTGAGTTGGGCTCCAACTTTTGATCCTTCTTCCTCAGCCTCCCTGAATGTTGGGATTACAGGCATACACCACCGTGCCTGGCTCCTTGTTTAGATTTTTATTAGGGTAGAAAAATTCTGCATTCCTGCAAGTGTTACCTCTTCCTGCAGGAAACCTCCCTCAACTTAAAGGATGAAAACAACAAGGACAGATGATTTCCCAGATGCATGGCCTGATAGGCAGTTCTGCCCCCTTCCCACGTGGAGCCAGCCTACGCAGCCGTTCCTGAGTGCAGTGGGGATGGCAGGTCTAAGAGCACTTCTCCCCAATCTGGATCCTTGGTGACGGCAGTGCGTGGGCCTTGGGACCTTCCAAGTGCCTCTCCCTGTGCAGTGGCACCTCTTCTTCCTGGGCCCTCCATTGGCCTCTACCAGGGTTAATAGGACTTCTTTCAGTTGTGGTGGCCAGCACAGACAGTGCGTACGGTAGCTGCCAGCCCTCCTAGGACACAGGCCCGGAGCAGTGGGACTTTGGCTGAATTCTGTTGGGCAGAGCCAGTGACGGAGCCAGTGCTAACCCAAGGGCAGCAAAGGGGCTTCATCTTCCAGCATTTGAGAGCTGGGAGGTCTTGTTGGCAGTCACACTGGCAGCCAGACTGTAGGTGGTGAAGGCCTGGGCGTGGAGGGCTGCAGGGAGGGGCACTTTGGTCTTTAACTCAATGGTTCTTTGAAGTACACAGCAGTGTCACACTGCCATCTCCAAGGCTCCAGATTGGGGAGAGGCTGCCTTAGACCTCCTGTACATTGTAGTTGACACCCACAATGTACAGCAGGACAGGTTCATTTTAGCTCATGGTCTGTCCATGGTAGGCTGGCTCCAAGGCAGAGGCAGGATGAGAAAAGGGGCATGGCACAGGAAAAGCTGCTCAGCCGTGGCAAGCAGAAAGCGGGGAGGGCAGGAAGGAGCTGGGGACAAGAACAGGCCCTTCTAGACTATACCCCGGGGGCCAACTGCAGCCAGGCCTCATGCTAATCATGCATTCAGCTGCTGTATGTGTACCCGGAGGAACCTCGTCAGCAATGATGCACTCCTGCACACACAAGACTTTTGGGGGACATTCTGGATCCGGCCATAGCAGGCAGGAAGGGTCTCCCATTTCCTGTGGTCAGTTCCTGCTGACGTGGTGTTTTTACTCTAATTTCAGGCACTCTCTTTCAATAAATGTGGCGGTGATGGGAGTGGTGTCCACCAGGGCTTCCAGTTGCTGCTCGATGACATCAACAGAACAGGCACAAACTACTTGCTGAGAACAGCTAACAGGCTCTTTGGGGAAAAGACTTACGAGTTCCTCTCGGTATGTCACACTTGGCGTGAGTGGGTCTGGAGGGAGGGCTGGGTGACAGGGCAGGAAGGGTGTGGGGCGTGAAGCTGCCCAGGTGTCCTCACTCTGGGCATCTTGCATTTGTTTACGTGATTCCATGCTTTCGTCTTTACACTAAAAGAAGTCAGAGAACTACTCTTCCTGTGTGAGGAGACTGCAAGTAAGGCCAGCAGAGCAGGAGCCCTCGGCCACCGCTTTGCATATGCCTACCCTTCCAGGATAGACTTTGGGACATTTGGCTTGCAGTTTGCTATATATGTAGACATTTAGTTTTTGGAATTTTTCAAAGAAAAGTTGTGATCTGATATGATCATGATACACAGTGAATTTTTATAATAAAAATTATTCCAGTAAAAGACGCATTGCCACATATCTCCCTCAAAACCTTTGCCCTCTTTGAACACACCTGCCCTGGCCTTCTCGGCACTTTCTGAAGCAGTTCCGGAAGTCCTGTTTCCAGAGCGTCTTCCCAGGACTGATGGAGGTATATGGGAAACGGGTCTCCCAGGGCCACGCAGTGGAAAGGCTGACTCGTGAAAACAGTACAGCTGTCATCTCCACCTGGTCGCCAGATCCGGCACTGTGTGACTTCTGGGTGTTCCATGAAGTCAAAATGACCCAGAAAGGTAAATGTTTTAAGTTGATTCAGGATGTGGGGACAGCCATGACCCTGAGACTAAAGGCCTTCGTGAAAGAGGACTTCCGGAACCCCTTCAGAAAGTGGCAAGAGTGGGCCAGCGAGACAGCTCAGTGGACAAGCGCCTGCTTAGAAGCTTAGGCAAGGAGCATGGTTCGGTCCCCTGGCGCCACATGCTGTGCCAGCCCCACCACCAGGGTGTGCTGTGCCAGCGGCAGAGCCCAGGAGCAGTGGCGCATGCCTGTAATCCCAGTGCTGCGGAGGCTGAGAGCGGGAGGATCACTGTGCATCCAAGGTGCCTAGTGAGATGCTGTAACAACGAAATACAGCAAAAACAAACAAACCCAAAAACAGGAAGGAAAGAGAGAACGTGGCCCCAGTGAAGAGATGAGTGTGTTTGAAGTGAGAGGGAGGTATCTGAGGGAGCGTGATGGCAATGTCTTTTGCTGAAATATTTCAAGAGAATTTTAAACTTTCATCCTATTTTTAGACCACACCTTGTACCTCACTATTATCATTACTGTTGCTGCTGTCGGTGTTATGGGAGCCAGGGCCTTATGCAAGCTAAGGATGCGCTCTCCTTGCAGCTATCCCCAGCCTTACTTTACTATTATAAACCATGTGACAGGCACAGCATGGGGCCTTGCCACCAAGGAGAGCATCTTGGCCGAGCCACCCCCTGTTGGTAGGGGTGTTTTTGGATGTGATTTTTTTGTGTGTGTGCAGGGTCTCACTACACAGCCCCTCATAGTGATCCTCCTGTTTTCAGCCTCCCTAGTGCTCGGATTACAGGTGTGGGCCACCATGCCTGGACTCCATCACTGGCCCTGGCATTTTGTATATGCGTGTGTGTTCCTCAGAATGAACTTTCAGAAGGGTAGGAGAAAATGAAACTTGGACATTTTAAGTGTCTTGCCCAGTGGCTTTTGAAAACATTGTCCTCACTCTTTTCAAGGTTGTTAGTTGTGTTCATTTCTGCCTGCCATCATACACACTACCTGATCTTAAGCTTCTAAAGTTTGATTATTATGGGATCACTTATGAGATCAAATAACTTATTATTTTTCTTGGCAGAACTGGGGATTGAACTCAGGCCCTTGTGCTTGCCAGGGAAGTGCTTATTCTACTGAGCCATCACCGTGGCCCCTTAAATTTTATTTATTTATTTATTTTGTGTTTTAGAGAAGGGTCTACAGGGTATTCAGGGTCTCACTACTAGATCTGACTCATAATGATTCTCCTGTTTACAGCTTCCCAAGAGCTAGGATTACAGGCAGGCACCACACACCCATTCTCAGTTGCTGTCTCAGCATGCCCTGGGAGTAGGGCTAGCATGGCAGGCACAGGGATTGAACCCATAGCCCCTACCTCTGCTTACGGGTGCTTTAATCTATTAAGCTGTTTGGCTGACCTGAAACAACTCTTCTTCAATTAATTAATTATTATTATTACTTGATTTTCCTGTACCAGGGATTGAACTCAGGACCTTGCACTTGCCAGGCAAGGTCTTATTCTACTGAGCTATCTCCCCAGCTCCAAATTTTCTTAATATGCTTGGAACATGTACAAGTTGAAGGTCTCAAACTCAAAACTCAAAATCTGAAAAACTATGAAATCTAAAATATTTCTGATCCTGTGCATTTTGGATAAAGGATTTGCAATCTGTATATGTTTTCTGTGCATTGACTATTTATATATCCTCTATACATTTTTGGGGGGTTGTATTTCTTTTTTTTTCTCTTTGTGTATTCTTTTATTATTACTTTGCAGGAGTTTTTTCTGTGTTTGGGATTTTGCTCATCATTTTTTTTTTAATGGAACCGGGGATTGAACTCAGACCCTTGCGATTGCCAGAGAAGGGCTTATTCTACTGAGCCATCTCCCCAGCCTCTTGCTCATCATTTTTCAAACTGTTTATGGATTGTGTGGATTTGTTGTTTTAAAAGGCCAGCCAGATAGCTCAGTGGATTAAAGTGCCTGCTTAGACAGATGCAGGGGTCAGAGGTTCGATCCCCAGCCTGCCGTGCGGCCCTGTCCCCAGGGTGCGTGAAGACAGCACTGGGCATGGTGACATGCACATGTGATCCCAGTGCTTGGAATGGTGAGAACAGGAGGATCAGTACGAGTGCTAGCTAGTAGCGAGACCCTGTAGACCCTGCACTAGGACTACAAAAACAAGACAAAACAAACAATAAAGCCCCCAAAATGAAGTGATTGGAAGCAAACGTGTTGGCCTGAGGTGAGGCGCTGCTGAGGTGGGCTCACCACAGCCTCGGTTTGGGTTTAGTTTTTGCGTGTGGCACGAGGGGTTGAATTTGTGGCTTTCATCCTGAGAGCCCTCTCTGCAAGGTTCTGCTCGGACGCAGGGTCCTGCTTAGGTGCTGCGAAGCGCACTGGGCTCCCATCTCCTGGAGCGCGGGGACTGCCCAGAGAACCCTCATGTTGGGCTCACACTGAGATTTTTCCCTACAATTTTAATAACTTACTTTTTCAGTCTTAGCTGCCTGGTGGGCTATGCTCATCTTTGTGCATGATGTTATATAATGAAAAACTTCCAACAGACAGGGAGGAGTGGCTGACTTTTTGTTTCTTTCTCCTTCCCTCCCCCCCTTATTTCTTAGTGGATACTTCAAGAAAAGCACTGATCATTAAAATGTTATTTTGATATTGGGTAATCAAATGAAAATGATTAGAGATATTTGTCAATTGTATCTTGTAAATTCAGTGTTTAATGATAAAAAGATTTAAAAAAAATAAAAAGGTAAAATGACTATAAATACCAAGCATAGTATATAATTAGATATTTTTTTAGTTTGAGTATTCATCACTTATAAAATAGAAACCTAAATAGCAGATTGTGAATTTAGAAGTTATTAAAGTCATTTGAGAGTGTGGTGAGTTATCTGCATGTGAGTGACAAGCTTGCTTTCCAACTATTTTTTTTGAGAGATATACAGTTTTTTCAGCATCAGAGCAGAGCAGAGACTGACTGGGCGTGAGCTGGGCTGCCCTGTCTTTGCTCTAGGCTCTCTGTAAGAAGAAAGTGAGTCCGTGGGTTAGGACAGTAGTTCTCAAAGGGGGAATTAAACATTCAGCCATAAGGTGTTCTGAAGATTAGGAACTTGTAGTGTGTTGTGCCATATTTCAGCTCATTTAAGTTTGTAGTTTATAAACAACAGCTACTCAAACTGCAGCTCATTTTTTCAGCTCAGACTTTCCTCTTTAGAATGCTAAAATATAGGTATCCATCCATATCAATGTCATTTCATAGCATAGCCCACGGAGACCTGTTATTTGTGATGCTGGGGATGGAACCCCTGGCCTCCAGTGCTCTAGACAAGTGCTCCCACAGAGCTGCACCCCAGCCCTAAACTCTTATGTTTTAAAAGTTGCTCACTGCTCAAAACTGAGCATCTGGCATTGGTGACCAAGAAACACATGTAGCTGTTTAAATTTCGGTGAAATAAAGGGAAATATTTGGTTCTCCAGCTGCACCGGCCACATGCTCTGTGGCCACCTGTGGCACTGTTTCGGATGGTTTGTCATGTTGCCATCAGGGATGTCTGTGGAGTTGGGGCTGGCACTGTGGCCACCTCCCACCTGCTGACAGTTGTCTTGCAGTGAGAGTCGCTGTGGCTGGCGGCTCCTGTGGGCTCAGCATGTGGGAGGCTGTCAGAGTAATGTTGCCCATTGCCCTATACCCCGGGTTCCCCTGCAGCTCATGCTCCCCAGAGGACGCAGCAATTGGTGTGGGTCTCCTGCTCAACGGAGCACCTCCTAACTTCATTTCCAGCCTAGAGTGAAACATGCCCAACAACTCTGGGTTGGTTTTAGGGCATTCTGCATAATTATTTGTAAAAGGCGAAAGATTTACACGATCTGAAGAGCAACCGGAGCATGGCGATGGCTGTGCAGCCGTGCAATGCTGTTGCTGTCCCTCTTCCAGGCTTTTAAGGATTCCTGCTATAAATTCTATCAAGCGGAGATGGAAGAGCTCGACTTCAGTCATGGGACGGAGGAGTCCAGGAAACACATAAACTCCTGGGTGGCCAAGAAGACAGAAGGTGAAAGCCTGCTTGCTCTGTTTACTTCTTGTTTTCAGCACTGAGGAAGAAACCCCGAGGGTTGGATGTGCTGAGCACACGCCAAGCCACACTCCTGACTCGGTTGTATTTTTAATAGCTCTTTAATCAGGCTTATTGTCAATTCCTTCACAAGAACACCACATGTAAACAAGAATGGCTTTTTAAAATTCTCTAAAGAATTTTGAACATTAAAGATCCACTTCTGAAATATCACCAAACTCTGACGTTTCTAGCTTGTCCCTGCTCAGCATATCTGTGAAATCTCCTTATATTTGGTGCATCCCTTTCCAAACAATATGCTTTTATTTATTATTTTTTTAGTTATTCTTTCCTTTCACAAACAGTGTGAATGAAATTTCCTACTATAGTCTCAGAGGTCTCCCGCTCTGACAGGAGCACATGCTCTTCCGGTTCACACACAGCTTGAGGTCGATGGCCATATCATTACCCATGATTCTGTGCGTTTACACTGGCAACAAGCAGCCACTGCAAAGTTTTTAATTTTTTTTCAGTTTTTCAGTAATCTGCATTGAACCCAGGATGTTCACACTGAGCTACATCCCTGCTCCAGTCCATTTTTACTTTTTCTGAGCTAGAAGCTTGCTGAGTTGACCAGGCTTTTAGCTTGCATTGCCCCTGCCTCAGCCGTCCACAGTGGTGGGGTTGCTGGAGTGTGCCACTATGCTTGGCCGTTCTTTAAGCTAATACGTAAAACCGTGAAAACGGTGCACATGGCTGGTGTGCCGTCGGATGCTTTGATGGATGTGTCTGTGTGTAACGCCAAGTTGGGTTAAACATGTGCTTCCTCAAGCTCTTTTTAAACTTTTTATTCATAAGCACTCTTTTTTTCCTTTAGGGTACTGGGAGTTCAGACCAGGCCTTTGCACAGAACTTCATCCCCAGCTGTATTTTAAAATGTTTAATTTTGAGACAAGGTCTTGCTAAGTCACTAAGTTGCCCAGGCTAGACTCAGTCTTGGCAGGCCTCCTGCCTCAATTTCCCACAGTGGTTCTTTTTTTTTTTTTTTTTTTTCTTTTTAACAGTCTTCTAAGTTTTCTCTTTAGGCCATGAGCACTGACCATTTCTTTTAGTCTCTTAATAATTTATGCTTACATTTAACCCCTCATTCATTTTATGTGTTGCATTAAACGGTGATATTTCTCTTACCAAAGCTTTTAAAGTTTTTAAAAATTTGTTTTGTTTTTGGGGTGCTGGGGATGATGCTTTGTCTTGTTGACAGACATCTGTTATATTTGGGGGGATCAGTGCGATCTTTGACCCTTGCACTTGGCCACTCACAGAGGTCCGACCTCTGTCATCCTTGCTCTGTGCCTCAGCCTTGGCTAACCTGTTCTTTAATTCTCCCTTTCAGATAAAATTAAGGAGGTCCTGTCTTCAGGTACATTGGATCCAAGCACAGTTCTGGTTCTTGTGAATGCCATCTACTTCAAAGGAAACTGGGACAGGCAGTTTGACAAAGCAAAAACCCATGAGAGGCCATTTAAAGTCAGCAAGGTAATGCATGTGATAAGGAAGGGCGTCCCAGGTGAGGTCCCGTGTTCTGGAGCACGTGGGAGGCCCATGGCCCAGTCCAATGGTGTGTGTCTCAGGCTTGCTTTGGGTCTTTTCTTGGCTTCTCAGAACTTTCAAGAGAACGTTCAGGCTTCAGCACGGTGTGAGGACTCTGGGGACCTGGGGCCTACCTGTTTTTCTCCACCCCTTTCAGTGCCTATGTCCCTCATTTTTCTAGCTGTGTCCCCTTGGGAATCACCTGGTTTCCACCCTGTCCTGCAAGTGGCCACCACACCCATGCTGACTCATGATATTTACACAGTCACATGACTGTTCTCGATCTCCTGAGGAGTCATGTGAAGGGAAGGCCTGGCGTACATGTAGCCAGCAAGTGCTGAAATGATGGTCATCATTCATTCTTATTTTGATAGTAGAAATAATGTAATTATCGATTTAAAAGGAAAGCAAAGGGAGATGTACACAGGACACACTGTGAGCTTAACAGCTGGTATGGAGTATCCTGTTAGCTGATAGTTCTGCATCTTTCTCTGGCTGAATCCAATTCATCTCTTTGGTTTTGAAGGAAAATCTTTCCCTACTTAGTATCTTGCATATCTACCCCTGCGCAGACAGGACAGAGTTGTCACCCTGCGTTCTGATCACTGAGCATAAATTAGCTCTTTCTGGCCTATTTGTATTCTGAAACATGTTTCATTTTCTCCTTTAAAATATCCCTTTCCTTGAACTCACCCTTGACAAGATGAGCATGAGGCCTCAATCAGCCTCAGGCAGCAGAGTGCCCAGACGAAGAGGTGCAGCTCACACAAGCTCAGCTCACGCCAGGGTGCCGAGGGGCCAGCGGGACCCAGGGCCGATGTCCCCTCCTGCTCCGCCATTCTCAACCATGGCTTCCCATGCCCGCAAGGTGGCTCAGATGCTGCCTCTGACTCAGGAAGGAGGGACAGTCAGTCCACACACCCCTCCTCTGAGGATCTGCTGTCCTGTTCAGGGGAACCTTTGCTCAGTACTGCATGGCCAGCATTATCTCATGTGCTTCCTGCCAGGACAGCCAGTGGGAATTCTGCCCTGCTTCCTGTGTGAGGTGGAGAAAGTGGGTGGGGGCTGAGGCACTTGAGGGCCTTTGCCCAAGTAGGGTCACCACCCTGTGGTAGGTGGGGCTACCCAGCACTGGCAGATTTTTTTTTTTTTTGATAAAATTTTATTGGAGATCACTTCTGCTTATTTGTTTCTGCAAGCACAGTGATGTGTCAACCAGAGAACTGGGGATTGCAAAGTGCCCTGGGCTGAGTCTGTCCCATGATATCCACTAACTCTGCAGTTGCCAGAGTGGCCAGGCACCAAGGAGGACTGTTGGACAGGACATGGCTGCCATCCTCTGGTCTTTCCCACTGGCTGCTATGGGAACGTTGACTACAAATGTAGTTTCTTCTAGGAAGATGTGTTGATTTTGCCTGGTCCCTCTGACTGGTTTGATCATTGAAGTGATCCCAAGTGAGGAATTGTATCCAATATGTAAATTACAATATTCAGAACAAAGACTTGGTGAAAAGAAACTTGATGACTGTCCTTTATTTGTGTAACTCTTACATGAAGTACTGTGATGTATAATAGAACATAAAACCAATGCTGTGCACTACAGTGGGCGAAAATTATAAACAAGGTGTACTGTAGCAAATTGAAAAAGACTCTGAGGTTCTATAAACAAGGTACACAAAACTATGGCCTCCCCTAAAATCTAGGTTGTAAGTCTGGTCAGAAGCTTGGTCTAGATCTGAACAGCTATTAAACAGGAGGCCTTTAAATGAGGCATCTTGGATTCATTTATTCAGCTGGTGTTGATTGGATGCAAGCTTGCTGTCAGGTGGTGAGTGACCTAGTCAGTGACACTTGAATTTTCATGGGACAGACAGTGAGTGTAAACAAGAGTGGGAGTTACTAGGTGGCTGTAGCGCTACAACGGCCCGCACAGGGCCGGGCAGGAGGCTGTGTTTGGCCTGTCACTGCAGCAGAGAGCTGTCAAGGCCTTCACTGCCAAGTAGTATCTCGGCAAAGACCAGGATGACACAGAGGTGCACTCTGCAGAGCGGGTGAGCTTATGTGACAGAGATGGAGGGAACCTGGTTTGCCTCAGAATCACAAAGGGCACTGTGACTAACAGAGCCACGAAGGGGCCGTGGGAGGTTCCGACGTCAGAGTGGGCAAGAAGATGAGCACCTCGTGGCAATTCTAGTGTTTGAAAGGACTTCAGCTTTGTGCGTGGGGGCATCCCGGCAGGCGTCTGCTCAGCGCTGTGTGGTCTGAAATCTCAGTGGCACCCTTCTGGCTGAGAAGTGGCACAAGGATATGATCTCAGCACTCCAGGGAGAGGCTGCCGGGCGGAGGTGGGAAGAGCGAGTCACATCTGAGTTGTATGTTCTGGGCAGGTCCAGTGTGCTTGGCTCACGAGTCGGGCTCGGGTGCGGGAGGAGGGCACATGTCAGGGGCCCAAGTGAAGGGCATGCTGTGGGTTTTGGCAACTAGACGGTGACATCACCAGTGACTAAGGGACGCAAGTATAGGCAGAGCAGATCTAGAACGGTGTATAAGGAGTCCCACGTTCTGTAGGACATTGCACTAAGCCTTTCCGCACACGAGCCACTAGGGGGCGCATAAGGGTTACTCCGTGGTCGAGGGAGCGGATGAACCCCATGGCATTTGCAAGACCTCTGAAGAAATTGCTCCTGGAGACTGAGGGTAGTCCTTTCTATTGAATTCATCCAGTGTCCCCACTAGGTCTTCTGGAGCTTAACATTTATGCATTTCCTTTGCAGAATGAGGAGAAACCTGTGCAGATGATGTACAAGAAGGCTACTTTTCAAATGACCTACATAGGAGAAATCTTCACCAAGATTCTGGTGCTTCCCTATGTCAGCAATGAGCTCAGCATGATCATCATGCTTCCGGATGAGCACGTCGACCTGAAGACGGTAAGACGGAGGCCAAGTGGTGTCAGGGCATCTGCTGTCTGCTGTAGAGCATGTCCTAGTTCCTTTAGCTATTTCTGTGGCTATGGAGATGGAGCCCAGGGCCATGTGCATCTGGCCCGTGCTGTGAGCCTCACTAGCTCTGTCTCACTCTCCTATTTTCCACCAGCACCACTTTGGCCACAGCCGGACTGCCCTGAGCTATGGGAGGCATCCCTGTCACTTGCAACCTCCTGTGACACCACTGTCCTGATTCTGACCCTTCACCTCTCTTCCCTTAGGTAGAAAAAGAAATTACGTATGAGCAATTCATGGAATGGATCAACCCAGACAAGATGGACAAAGAAGAGGTGGAAGTTTTCCTCCCTCGATTTAAACTGGAGGAAAACTATGACATGAAAGATACCCTTTGCCGTATGGGCATGACCGATGCCTTCGACGAAGCCAAGGCAGACTTTTCTGGAATGTCCTCTAAGAGAAATCTGTTTCTGTCCAAGGTCGTGCACAAGTCCTTTGTGGAGGTCAACGAAGAGGGCACGGAGGCTGCGGCTGCCACTGCAGCCATCACTATGACGCGGTGTGCACCCTTCACCCCCTCCTTCTGTGCCGACCACCCCTTCCTCTTCTTCATCCAGCACTGCAAGACCAGTACCATTCTGTTCTGCGGCCGGCTTTCCTGTCCATGAGACAGTCCCGCTGCGAGCAGCCCTCCTGCACTTCCTTTCCCTGCGACCTGCCCTTCCTCTTCCTCCACCGTGTGCCTGTGACCCACCATGTGCAAGTGTCCTTACCCATGCAGCTGGACTGCTCAGAAATAAAGCCCACTGTGGGAACCTTATCCCAATTCTGTGTGCTCGTGTGTTTGCAGGGCAGAGGCAGACTGTCTCCTGGGCTCTGCAGTTGACCCCTCTGCAATCTGTGGTTGCCTTGGTTACTGAGCTCACCCCTGCTGGAGCAGGGACAGACTCAGCATCCTGAGTAGAGTTTGGTTCCAGCGCTGGGTACTCTGGAAAGGTGTGGCAGGGTGGCAGGTTCAGGATAGGCTGCGATCAGTGAAAGTCAGCCCCCTTCTGAGCTGCATCTCTGCTCTCCTAGGGGTTTGTGGTTCATAGAGCTGTTCAAGAACACATGACCCACTGACTGAAAATGCCACATTGTTCCGGGGCTCAGAGATAGGCCTAGTCATCCATAGGAAGGGGGTTTATGACAATGGCATGTGAGACCCCTGTGACTTTGTGTTTTGTGGCAAGTGTTACATACAGAGAAAGGTGGCTGAGATTTTTGCAGCCACTTGTGTCCCTTGCTGGAAAGACAGCGGCAGCATCTAGCAGTAGGGGCCAGATGGATGGGTGGTTTCACAGGCAGGGTTGTGCCCAGGGGAAGCCCCTTCCTGCTGAGGGCATCAGCACAAGTCTAGCCCCCTATGGCCTCACCAGTACTGCTCACAAATTCCTGCCACAGCTGGTCCTCTTTCCCCAGGGAGAGGTGACAGGAGGAACCAGGGAGCATGGGCAAAATGGGAAGTAGGACGAAGATGAGGAGAGAGGTGGGGACAAGTGCTTGCTGACTCTGCCACCCATCCTGGGTCTGTTTCTGTTGCTCTAACAAACTCCTGATGCTGGGTAACTTGTATTAAACAAAAATCTGGTTTGACTGCCATTCATGAAGAGCAGGTGCATGGCTCTGGCTCTCCTCAGCTCTAATGAGGGTCATTACGGGACCTCCCAAGAGTAGGACATGCGTGGGAGTGGGGAGTGACAGGCGGAGATCACAGGCTTCCTATAACAACCCATTCTCTCACGGGAGCTAATCCGGGCTGTGAGACCTGCCTTAGCTCTTCTGGAAGGCGGAGCTCACCATCTTGTGGCCTCTACCTCTTTCAGGCTTACTGTCTCAACACCACCACCTGGGGACCAAGCTGCCCACAGAGGGGACACAGCTCATCTGAACCACAGCCCCCTTCTCCCTCCTCTGTATTCTTTCTCTAAACACCAGTTGATGCTGCCGCTGTCAGGCATTGCTGTTGGACACTGGCTGCGCAGGGCCCTGTGGGTGGACAGGAGCTGACCTCTGTGGCTGATCGTGGCTGGCCGTTGATGTCTGGAGCTCCTCACGGCTCACAACTCCAGGTGTTCATTGCTGTCTTGGTTTGAGGTTTGGTAGTTCAAGGACCACAAATACAAGCCCTTATTTTAACAGGACCAGTGAGGGGAGAAGGGCATGGCACACCAGGGAGAGCCCCCTCCTACACTGACCAGACGGATCAGAGAAGCGTGAGAAGGAGTTTCTGATATAGTGGCAGCTGCAGGCCTGAGATTGGTGCAGGTGCAGACCTGCGGTGAGTCAGATTTGGACCTGCTGATTGGCTCATGAAAGCTGTGCTTGGCCAGCAGGGAGGACTGAGCCACTGCTGTCAGGGTAGCAATTCAGGGATGGGGTAGGGCAGCTCGAGCTCTTTGGGTAACAGCTATGCCATCTCAGGAGAAAGGAGTGGGCCTGAGCCAGGGACCCTCCAGGAAGCCCAGCTGTGTTCCTGGCAGCTCAGTGAGGTTGGCGGAGGCTGCTGATGTCAACAAGGGACCCAGACCCCTCCCTGCCCTTCAGAGGCAGCAGCAGGATCAGAGGTGGCCACACAGCCCACAGCAGAGCTGCACTCTGGACCAGAGCGTGCTCTGGGCGGCTGGTCCACAGGAGGGCAGCAGCGCAGAGGAAACAAGGAGAAGGGATGAAGCAGCCCCCAACGGGCTGCCCCCCTCACCAGCCGGCCGCCCCACTCACTCTTTACAGAACTGGGCAGAGTCTGGCTTCTCTGTGCCAAAGCCTAGCCTCCTAATTTAGCCCTAAGCCTCTCTATCAGCCTGGGGTGTGCTCCTTGGGCTTCCTCGAGGTGACTGCCACCGATGCCCACCCTGCTGTCTGTGCTCAGTGTTCCTGTGTCCTAAAGCCTGGGGCTCCATCTTCTCTGCCCTACGCCCATTTGACCTGGGTGAAGGTGAGCCCTGCAGAGGGATGTGCAGGCTTCAGACTGTGACTTCTGCTTGGAGTCACCTCGGCATGTGATGGGCTTGAGAGGAGGGAGGGAGGGAGGGAGGGAGAGAGACAGAGATAGAGACAGAGACAGAGAGACAGAGAGAGACAGCAACAGAGATAGAAACAGTGAGACAGCATCTCTTTCCTGCCCTGGGAAGAAGGCAGCAATGTGTAAACCAGCCATAAGATCCAGATGCCCACCACGCGGGTGCCCTCCTGAGGAGCAGGGAAGGGTCTGTCCTTCCAGGCAGCTTGAGCTAAGATGCTGGTCCTTGTGCATATTCTCGGAGTCTTCATCCATTCTTAGCTGAACAGGATCATCTTGAGGCTAAGTGCTTCTGCCTCAGTATTTCCTCAGGTAGAGCCCTGTTGGCCATCTTACATATGTGCTGCTTTTACTAAGATCTTGCCAAATGAAGCTTTTCAAGTCATTTACTTCAATAGTTCTTTTTAGTTTCCTACCAAGCAAACGGAGGACAGAATGCTTGCCTTTTTCAGTTCTATTGCACTCTAGAATAGGTTATACATTTACCTAATGGCCATAGGTCATCTAAAGCTTCTTCCCACAAGTCAAGAACATGAGGACAGAATTTAAGCGCTGTATACCACTATGCTCACATTACTTTATTTGCTTTCTTCTATGCTTTCAATAGTGTTTTTTTTTATTTGGTACAGGGTCTCACTGCACAGCTCGGACTCCTAGTGATCCTCCTGACTGCCTCCCCAGTGCTGGGCTTACAGGCGTGTGCCACTGCACCTAGTTTTGGGAGTGACAGGGCTGGCTGCAGTACCAGGGATGGAACTTGAGTCCTTGCACTTGCCAAGCAGGTGCTTAAACATCTGAGCTATCTCCCCAACCCCTTTTCTACATTTTTGTAAGCAATATTTTTCTAGGAAAGTTTCTCTTTGTGTTTGCAAGTGTTGTTCTTGATGGTTTTAAGCACCTAAAAGCATCCCATATTAAAATGTTAGGTGCTTTCCTCTGCACATTTTGGTTAAGCCTTTGTAGTCAATTTTGAACAAAACTCACCCAAGATTTAGAAAACTCATTTACAGGAGACAAATAGCACTGAGGGGAGGTGGGCTGACTCAGAATCATTCATTGAAACTTCTCGCGTTCCCTGGGCTGTCAGGTAACAGGAAGCCCGCAGGGCCTCCCTGAGCTTTCTCTTTGCTCAGGGTCAGCTTCCATACAGACGTTTTGTGAGTGCGAAAACCTAAAGCACTCTGCGTGGGAGGTCGGCACAGCTGGGTAAGTGCAGCACAGAGTGGGCGGCCTGGCGGACAGGCCAGAGGTCATTCCCCATCACACACTGAGCCCTCAGGCCGGCTCTCTCAGGTGCCCGTTGCAGTTGCGTTTGTCACAGTGCCCATTCCCAGCACACCAGAAGTCGTGTGTCTGCTGAGAGAACTTCTGGAAGTTGATCTTCAATTCTACTGAGGATTAGAGGAAACAAACTGCTTTTCAGTTCACAGGATCTGATGAGGACAATGTGAATAAAATGTAAATTTTTCTCTTGCTTCTTCTTAAGACAGCACTAAGCCAGGTGTGGTGGCGCAGGCCTGTAATCCCAGCACTTGGGAGGCGGAGGCAGGAGGATTGTGGTGAGTTGGAGACCAGCCTGAGCTACAAAGTGAGTTTAAGGCCAGCCTGAACTGCATAGGGAGACCCTGTCTCCAAAAGACAAAAAAAATCTTAATTCATTGATAAGAGATATCTGTTAAAATAATATCTGTAAATATAATATCATGTATGCACCTTGTACAATACCAAAACGTTATGAAAGCAGTTTGCAATGTATTAATTTATTGAATCTGTATTGTTAAGGTGTCTTGAAACTGTCTGAGTGACATTTGTACTTCAATAAAATGAAAAAAAAAAAAAAAAAAGACAGCACTTCCACAGCCTGATTTTCTTTTTGAAAGCAAAAGAAATTAATTTAGAATAACATTTTTTTCTGTATTTTAGGGAAAGGTGTACAGGGTGTTCAGGGTTTCACTACTTGATTGGACTCATAGTGATCTGCCTGTTTATAGGCTCCCAAGGTCTGGGATTACAGGTACACACCACCATGCCCAGTCTTAATTTAGAGTAACAATGAATCAAGTCAAAATTTTGGTTTATAAAGTCATATGTATATTCTTTTTGTGTGTTTATGTGGTTCTGGAGTTGAAATACAGAACCTCAAGCATGCTAAGGAAGTGCTGTACCACCAAGCTACCTGCCTAGGCCTCAAATTCATGTTGAAATATAGCATCTGCTACTCTACTTGCTAAATAGTTATTTTTGGAGTGAATTTCCTTAAAATAACTACTGACTTAGAACCGTACATGTAGCTCAGTATGAACAGCTCTCGGTCCCACTGCCAAAACCAAATTTTTAAAAAAATTTTTATTTTATTGAAGTACAAATATCAATGAGACAGTTTTAAGATACTTGACAAGATGGATTTGATAAATTAATACATTGCAAATTGTTTTCATAATGTTTTGGTATTGCACAAGGTGCATACATGATATCATACTTACAGACATTATTATACAGTATGTCTCTTATCAGGAAATAGAGTGTAGCTGTTTGTATATCTTATTTTTTATACCTGAATTACATCAAAGATTCAATAATTAATACTTTCTACCTTGTTATTTTCCTAGTGGTTGTCCATAGTACTAGAAGCCGACATAATATCCTGTCCAACCACCATTAGTGCACATCTTGCCTCTCATAGAATTATGTAGAAGCACAGCGTTATCTATCCCAACTGTACTGTCCATACACACACATCATGATTCTTCGATTCTATACCCCTTCCTTTGTCTACACCTGTCAGAGATGGGCACTCCATTATCATTCAACTAACTTAGGTGCTTGAACTCGACAACATAATCCAACACAGTCCAGCATTCCACAATGGTGATTTATCTGAAGAAGTTGTCGACTGTAGCCATTTACAGCTCAACTTACTATTATGGCCCCGTGATGTATACTTCATTTTTATACTTTTCTGCTGGATGGTTAAGACCTAGGTAGAGCAAGACCTATATACCAACACATGCACTTTTTGTTTCTTATGAGGTCAGTGAAGTCCCCTCAGGGTTTATCTTGTAGTCCTGTATCTTATTCTGTAGATGCCAAAATCAAATTTAAACAAACCAAAAAGCTACACATGTGTGAAGGAGATGTTGGTGGCTTCTTGTATTTTAGTGCCTTCTGGTCTTTACATTGACAATGACTAACATGAATGAAGGTCTCAATGCTGGGTGGTGAGCAGCAACAGTTTGTTCATGATGCGCATCCATTTCTTGAAATACACAAATTCAGTACTTCTTTGTGCTCATTATTGCTCAGGGGATGAATTGAAAAATTTAAAGAAGTATCACCTGGGAAGAAAAACAAGAAGACCATAGATTTTACTATAACATGAGTGATCAAGCTGGAAGCAGAGAGTGTGGAGTTTTCACTCTAATACTGTGTAGCCTCGATTTCCCTGAACACATTGTATATCCATCCAAGACTAGCATTTTCTGCATTTCTATTCACCCTGCAAAAAGTGGCTTCTCTTACACAGTCCACATCTCAAGCCACATCCCCATCTCGTGAATGTCAGGGAAATCAGAATCAAGAAATTCCCCTCTCATTACCAGAGGCCAAAAAGATTTAGCTGTACCTGCCTGTTGTGACAAAAAGCTTGTTTTGTGTAAGAGTTTCCTCCTTATATGATGTCCTTGAAGCAGGAGGCATCTGGAAACAGCAGATAGACAGGCAGGCAGGCAGGCAGCCAGCCAGGCTGTCAGGTGTCTCAGATCTAAAGCTACCTCCTGTTGACTGCCTGGTGTCCTGGAGTTGGATCCTACTGTTACTTGGGCAGCAGGTGCAATGTAGTTGTTGTCCATACAGGGCGCTGTGAGACAGTGCTAGGAGGAAGGCACCTTCTCACACAAAGACCATCTCTGGCCATGTCTTCGGGTTGTCCCTAGGCAGTGTCCACTACTGCAGTCATAATGGCCACAACTTCATGCAACTGTAGACTTGGCAATTTGTCCTTAGAGACCACTTCCACCCAGCCTGCCCAGGAACGCCATTACAATATGGCACATAGATTATATGTGGCAGCTGCCTGATGGCCATATCTTTAGCAGCCAGCTTTGTGTTTCTGAGGGCCTGGCATCTGATGCATGTGAACCCTGGCACAGTGGTATGTGGCCACCACTGGAGTGTCATTTAGAATAGTTTTACTGCCCTGGGCATCTCTGTGCTTTTACTCATTCCAAACTCTATGGAGATCATGGATCTTTTTATCAGGATTGGCCTGAGTGTGACCTCAGAGAGACCCGGACTTCCCAGTCCAAACGAGAGACTCTACACTACGGAAAATGGATTGTGTGCTGAAAACAAGAAGAGCAAGAAAGATGTTCAGCCCTGGTGCATTTCTATCTTGATACCTGGCTTGACACCTTTGTGAGTTTTGATGTTAAACATTCCATTCAGATTCTTTCAGACGTTTTGAAATCCCACACCCAACCCTGAAAACTATATCTGCTGGCATCACTCTAAAATCATCCTGCATACAGGTGGATGAGTAAAATCCATTCTTTCCTTCAACATTGGTCTCCTTGTTGCCTCACACCATGATTCTCCTAACATTTTTTATGTCTTTATAGTTTTTCTTGAGATCCTGTCTTAGCTGAAGAGCTCAGTTTCTTTTAGGGAAAGAATCATACTCCATTGTGAGATTGTGGACTGCATTCTTAACCTCTGAAGGTCTTCAATTCATTGGGTGATTACTACCTAATTATGGAAGGTAATCTGCTCTGGTAAATGTCCACCATAAGTAATAATGCCTACATTACCATCTGGACTGGTGCTTGACAAAATATCTGTGTATAATGACAGTCAGTTGAACACACAAAATGATTTGGCCCAGAGGGTATCTTGTCTCTGGTGGTCTAAGGCACAGCACTGAAAGACCCTAAGACGTGTGTTGAAGGGCTGGTTCCTGGCTGCATGAGGCAGGGTATTTCCCAGAAGGGTGCTGTCATGTGAAAGATGAGAAAGAAGCTGCATGAGATGAGATTGAGGCAGGTGGATTAGAGAGGTTCACTCCCAGGGGACCACAGTTACCTATTTAACCTCCAGGGTCTCAGTCAGTTCCAGCTTTACCTCTTCATCCACAGCCCTTTGCCTAAGACTTGATAAGGTCTATGTCAAAGCCAACCAATCCAGGGGCCAGATAGTGTGATGAGGTCAGATGTTGGTTGCACTGAGATTGGTTCTACCTAGGGAGACAGGGCGGCAGGAATGAGAGAAGATAGACAAGAAGACAAAAGCTGGGCTAGGTGTTCGCTGGTCTGCCTGATGTGCAAGACTAACTCACTCAACAACAAAACATGTTTATTTATACTTTTGCAAAGTTTGTAACACACGATACAAGGTTGCCCAGTGACTAATAGCTGACCTTAACCAAACAGGATGTGTATCTCAGCAGTGAGGCAGCTTGTTAGCCTTAGGCTCTGAGGCCATCTACACACATTTGATCGACACACATTTGATCAATTTCTTAGCTTCCTGTGGCTCCCAACCGACAGGATTTATCAATAACGTACTATTGTAAAGTGGAGAGGAGCCAGCGTGAACCAGCTCCACAGAGAAGACTGGGTGTTTTAAAGTTAGAATAAGGGAACCAGAAAGCAATGAGGAGAGGGCATAGGAAGGGCCGGGTAAGTGTGTGAATGTTATGGTTTGTGTCTAGTTGTCCCCCAAAGCTCCATCCAATCATGGGGAAGGTTTCTAGAGTTTGTGATTAATTTATGATCCAATGTTGGGATTGTGGATGTGAGTTCTGCACCCACCCTAGGGTGGATGGGCTGGATACAGTATGGGGGTGGAAGGGCCTTGTCCTGCACCACTGCTCCTACATTTTGCTATTGTATTTCTTTGCTGTTTTCTGTCACCATGAACTACTGCCCTCTGCCATGTGCCACTCTGCCTTGGAGCCAGCCTACTATGGACTGAAACCTCTACATACTGTGAGCTAAATAAACCTTTTCTTCTTTAATTTTGGGTGTCAGGTATTTTGTCCCAGAAAAGAGAAAATTAAGGGAGATAGTGATTGTCCAATCAAGGGTATGTCATGGCAGGCAGCTATGGGCCCCTTATGGAATGTCATGGCCCCTATGGACCCCTTTTCCCTCACAGCCCAAAGACCTTTTCCTGTCATGGGACGTGCCAGCCATATCTGTGCTGCAAAGATAACGACCCCCAAGCCGTTACCTCGCTCGATATCCTGGAAGCCCCTTCCCTTGCATCCTCCACCTGGCCTCAGGTCTCAATGTACAATTCTGTTATTAAAAATGGACACAGTGCCACCTCTGTACATCCTATTCCCCACTCCTACATGCTCTATAAAGTCCCTGCCTCTCCCAGCCCTTGCTGCTGTTCAGGTCCGCTGAGCAGCCTGGCCCATGTTAGCCACCATTCATGCCAGCTAACTTGAGTGTGGGTTTAAATGCACCTTTCCCCTACAGTTTTCCAGTCATTTGGTGCCGAAAACCCAGGAGGGATGCCAAGACACCCAGCACTGGTCCCTCCCGACCAGGGACCCTTTGGTCCTGGCAGGCTCCCAGCCAGTCTGTTGCTGTGGTGGGCCACAATCATTAGACCAGGCCCCTGCTGACTTCTCATCCACACGCTGCCTCTAACTGTAGGTTTCTTTTTGCTTTCTTTCCCATTTTCATTGCCGCCACATGTGTCCTCTGCTTTCATTGCATCACCCATAATTGTCCTCTTCTCCTCCCCAAGAGTCCTTCCTAACCTGTTCATTTCCCTGCTCTTTCAATTCCTTGGCTTCTGTGCCCTACCTTCTCCTCTCCCTGACTCACCACACTCTCTCTCTCCCCTCTGCCTCTTCCCTCTTACAGTGGCTCCTGCAGGGCCCCTTCTCTGATTTCATTCCCTTCTCACTCCACATCTTTTCTTTCTTCCACCTTCTTTCCCTCTCCTCATGCCCACTATTCTCTTCTCAATTAACTCCTTCACTCAACTCCTTCACTTCCCGCATCATGGTTGGCCCTTGCCCTGGGTGTCTTGCTCATTATTCCCTCAAAAGCTCTGTTGACAGGCCGAGCTGTTCCTTCCTTTATTCTCAGACCCTCATCTTAACCAGAGACATCTGTTTGAGAGGCTTGGGTCACCCTCATTCTTGGACCCCCCTCTTGACAAAAGACATCTTTTCAAGAGGCTTGGGTGATTCTTGCCATTTGAGACATCTTGTGGCCAGCCAAGATTGCCTGTCTAATTTTTGTGACAGTCACCGTCACTCTCCTCTTCACAATGGGCAATAGTCTCTCACACCCCGTCGCTCCACCACCCTCGAATGTCTTCAGTCCGTTATGCAAGGCCCTCTTGGATTCTTCAAGCTCAAAGTTGAGCACCCCAATACAAACTTGACAGTGAGACCTAATGGCTCCCAGAGTGCACCCTAGATTTTAAACCTTTTCACAATCTTGACTTTTGTCTCCACGGCAGTAAATGGGGTAAATGGTCCAAGGTGCCCTACGTCCAAGCTTTCTTTGCCCTCCGCAATCACCCTCAACTCTATCTCATGTTCCTCCCAACACATTCTTCTTGCTAAGTTCCCTGCATCATGACGTTCAGGCCCAGATGATCTCTCTTCCCCTGCCTTTCCCAAAGCACAGGATGACCCTGCCCCTCAGTGCCCACTGACCCCTGCCCAATCTCCTCCACCCTCATCTGACAACCCACCTCTTCTCCTTTCACCAGCACAGAAGCCACCACAGACCCTGCTAAAGACTCCTGTGGTTCCCCTGCTCCAAGCACCTCCGCTGCAGCTGCTGCTTCACCTCATCTCTCAACTTTCAGGGCTAAGATGATACCTCACTCTCACCTCACCCCCCTTCACAGCCTTTCTCTGTGCCAGTCGGTCACTGTTCCTCACACTCCCCTTACAACCACAGTCTTCTTTTCCTTCAGGTTTTTCACTTTAACATTCCCTCTGCTAACCATCAAGCTAAAGACAAGATAATAGTCCACCTAGTGGCAAACACACTTCCCTTTCCAGCCAAGCCTGCTTCTCACGTTCTTCTTCCCTCTCTCCCCCAGCCCTCAACCACCTCTAAAGACAGTCAGGACAGCCACAATATGCAGCTCAGCTTCTCTCACTGCCAGCTTTCAAGTCCAGGACTTCCACATTGTCAGCGCTGCTCTACTGTGCTCTGCCTCATCCTTGTACGCTGCTCAGATTGCTTCTTCCCACTCAAACCTGGTACAGTATATTAGACCTAAACATATATATTGACCATAATCCCTAGCATAGTCTCTCTACAAAACATCAAAAGATTCCTTGTTAAAGCCCTTTGACCCTGATGCTCCTATACATTCCTAATTCCACAGGCTACAACAGGCTATCCTAAGGGCCTCAGGTCTCACTTTACCCAACCCAACTCGGCCTTTTACCCTGTATACCCTTCTTAGGGTCAAAATGTGGTGGGTGTTTTATGACATAAAAGGGACCATGCTCCCATGCAATAGCCTCCTGTTATTTATTTATTTTTTTTGCACTTTTTTAAAATTTTACTTTTGTTTTATTGAAGTACAAATATTGATGAGACATTTTTAAGATACCTTGACAAGATGGATTTGATAAATTAATACACTGCAAACTGCTTTCATAATGTTTTGGTATCATAGAACGTGCATACATGATATTATACTTACAGACATTATTATAGCAGATGTCTCTTATCAGTAAATTAAGAGAGTGTAGCTGTTTGCGTATCTTATTTTTTATACCTGAATTACATCAAAGATTCAATAATTAATACTTTCTACCTTGTTATTTTCCTAGCGGTTGTCCATAGTACTAGAAGCCGACATAATATCCTGTCCAACCACCATTAGTGCACATCTTGCCTCTCATAGAATTATGTAGAAGCACAGCGTTATCTATCCCAACTGTACTGTCCATATACACACATCATGATTCTTTGATTCTATGCCCCTTCCTTGCTCTACACCTGTCAGAGATGGGCACTCCATTATCATTCAACTAACTTAGGTGCTTGAACTCGACCACACAATCCAACACAGTCCAGCATTCCACAATAGTGAGTTATCTGAAGATGCTGTCGACCATAGCCATTTACAGCTAAACTTAATATTATGGCCCTGTGATGTATACTTCATTTTTATACTTTTCTGCTAGATGGTTAAGACCTAGATAGACCAAGACGTATATACCAACACATGTACTTTACATTTCTTATGAGGTCAGTGAAGTCCCCTCAGGGTTTATTTTGTAGTCGTGTACCTTATTCTGTAGCTCCTTTGTCTGCGTCATCCATGTGGATGAGTCATGGCCAATGCTTGGGAATTTTCACTACTTGTCCCACTTCCCGGTGCGGTGAGTGTATGGTGAGTCTGAGAGAGAGCCTTTGGCTTGTTCTTGCATGTGCAGCACTAGCCAGATCCCTTCTCCCAAGCCTGCCGAGCAAGCAACCAGCCTGAGACACACAAGACTGACTTGCCGGCAACTCCCTGGAGCCCCTGCCCCAAAATCCTCAGAGCAAGTTGGTATTTCCCTGACTACTTGGGCATCCAAGTTCAGTGAGCATGTAGTGAGTCTGAGGGAGAGATTTTGGCTTCTCCCTGCACACTCTGCCATCCAGAGCCTCAGGCCCCAAGACATCCACACCAGAGATCTGCCTGAGACATCTCAGACAGACCTGCTGGACAACTCCTCAGAGCCCATGCCCCCAAGAACACCATGGGAGTGAGAACTTTTGGTAACTCCCCTGGCATTCGATCCACCCAGGCCTGGCCCGGTGAGTGTGAGGGAGAGTTTCTGTGCCACCCAGTGCTTACCTAACCAGGGACCCAGCAGAGGGGAACCACAGGAGCTGTGGCAAAAAGGAACTTAACACAACAGCTAGATCCAGGACAGGCATAACTGGATAATCTCAAACTTAATAGACTGGCACCCGAATCTCATAACAAGCTAAGGTTATAGCTGCACCAAACCTCTACACCAAAGGTCAGGGGTCAGTGCTATAAAAATGACAGACAAGGAGCAAAATGCAATCTCAGGTCTCAAGTCCACCAATAAGTGAAGAGGACACTAGCTCAGCTGAAATGAATGAACTAACAGAGATGGAAGCAAAGCAACAACAGCAGAAAGGTATAGAGGGACTCAGACCAGAATTAACACCTGAGGTAAAAAAGAAATATTTGAATACATAGCATCTGAAGTAATGAATCAAATCCAGAAACATCTGGGGGAAACCCAATGCTCACCCAGAACAAGTGCAGAGAACACAATTCCAGCTGAAACATATGAATTAATAGCATCAGAAGCAAAAAAGCAACAGCAGAAAGGTCATGAAGAACTCAAAGCAGAAATAATTTCTGAAATCAAAAAAGAATTCTTTGAAATCATAGCATCTGAAATACAGAAACAATTCTGGAAATGTACAAAGGAAACCAAACTTGGAAGAAACTGCAGTAAAACAATTAATAGCTACCTCTAAAGAAGACATGGATAAAAAAATAGAGGAGATGAAAACTATAATGGATTCCTGGAATGAGCAACAGAGAAAAGAAATAGAATGCATGAAGCAGAGTCAAAGAGATATAGAAGAACTAAAAATATCTATTACAAGTCTACAAAACCGTTTGAGTGAAAGATAAGACACAGTTTCAGATCTTGAGGATGCTGGTGCAGCTAGTGAAAAGGTGAGAAAGGATCTGTTAAAAACGAGAATGCAAGAAAAAATAAAGCATCACCTGCAAGATGATGCCAGGATGAACAATGTGAGATTAATTGGCATCAGTGAGAATGAAGGAGTCAATACAAATGATATAAAAAGAATATGGGCAGAAGTAATTGCAGGCAACTTAACACACCAAGACATGTAATAGTCAAGATCCCAGAAATCCAACACAAGAATAATATTCTGAAAGCTGCTAGAGAAAAGAAGCAGATCAAGGCAAGGAGAGCATGGAGCAGAGTGTTTCAAGTCCTTATGAAAACAAATTCCAGCCCAAACTATTATACCCTGCAAAACTCTCTTTTAAGTTTGATGGAAAAGAGAAATATTTCCACGACAAAAAACAAGTGAAGAATTTCATGATGAGCAAACCATCCCTACACAGGATACTGAAAGATATTCTACAGAGGGACCACAATGACCAGAACTCCATGATTGTGAACTGAAGGAACCCACTAAATAAGGCAGACAACTAAACACAGGACAAAAAGGAGTAAACAACAGCAGGTAAATATCATGACAATCATAAATCAACACATTTCAGTTATAACCATCAAAGTCAATGGACTCAATTCACAAATTAAGAGAAATAGACTGGCCCAGTGGATTAGGAAACAAAATACAACAATAAGCTGAATACAAGAAACACAGTTAACTCAAAAGGACATTCATAGGCTCAAAGTCAAAGGATGGAAAACAATACTACATACCCCAGCACCTCAGAAAAAAGCAGGGGTAGCAATTCTGTTCTCAGACAGTCTCAACTTCAAACCAAGAAGGATCAAACGAAATAAAGAAGGCCACTATATATTGGTTAGGGGAAAAATTCAAGAGCAAGAGGTAACACTTATAAACATCTATGCACCAAACACAGGAGCACCCAACTATGTAAGACAAATCTTAATGGAGATGAAAAACCTAATATCAAAGACCACAGTCTTAACAGGAGACCTTAAAACCCCCTTATCTCAAAAAGATAGATCCAGACAAAAATTTAGCAAAGTAGTAGAACTGAACCAGAGCTTGGAACATATACAGAGTGGATATATACAGAGTGTTCCGCCCAACCACAAGTGAATATACATTGTTTTCAGCTGTACATGGGTCATTTTCCAAAATAGACCACATAGTCCAGAGGTCATACTTAAGTATATGCAAGAAAACATTAATTATCCCATGCATATTATCTGACCACAGTGCAATGAAACTGGAACTAAACTACAAAGGAAACCAGCAAAACCTGTTCAGTTCATGGAAATTAAACAATACCCTACTCAGCAATCAATGGGTCATAGAAGAAATTAAACAAGAAATTCAACAGTATCTACAATTCAATGAAAACACAACTTACTGGAATCTATGGGATGCGTTGAAAACAGTATTTAGAGGGAAAATCATACCTATCAACTCACACATTAGGAAAACAGAGCGGGAACAAATAAACACCCTAATGTTGCACTTCCGACATCTAGAAAAAGAAGAACAAATGAAACCCAGAGCGCAAAGACAGGAAGAAATAAAGACTACAGCAGAAATTAACTCAATTGAGATGAAGAAAATGATTCAAAGAATCCACAAGTCAAAAAGTTGGTGCTTTGAAAGACTAAATCAAGTTGATAAGCCTGCAGCCAACTTCATCAGAAAGAGGAAAGAAAAAATTCAAATACAAGCAATAATGAATGAAAAGGGTGAAATCACCACAGACCCAGTGGAAATTCAGAAGATTGTCAATAGCTACTTTGAGAATCTTTACGCTCACAGAATAGAAGACACAGATGAAATGGACAGATTCCTAGAAAGGTACAAATTACGAAAATTGAATCATGAAGATATAACAACTCTCAATAAGCCAGTAACAGGCAAGCAAATACGAAACGTAATAAAAAGGCTACAGACAAAGAAAAGTCCATGACCTGTAGGATTCACAGCTGAATTCTACAAGAAATTTATAGAAGATATAATCCCTACACACCTCAAACTGAGGAAGCAGTCCTCCCAAAATCATTGCTGGAGGCAAGTGTTATACTGATTCTCAAAACAGGGAAAGACAAAACCAAAAAGGAGAACTATGGGCCAATCTCCATCATGAACATAGATGCAAAAATCCTCAGTAAAATCCTAGCAAACACAATACAGCAAATCATGAAGAAGAGCATACACCATGACCAGGTAGGATCCATCCCAGGGATGCAAGGATGGTTCAATATTCGAAAATCTATAAATGTAATACACTATATTAATAGACTGAAATCTAAAAACCACATGGTCATCTCAATTGATGCAGAGAAAGCTTTTTACAAAGTCCAACCCTCATTCATGTTCAAAACCCTACAGAAAATTGCAATAGATGGACTCTATCTTACCTTGATAAAAGCCATCTATGAAAACCCAGAAGCTAATATAATGCTAAATGGGGAAAAACTCAAATCTTTTACTCTTAAATCAGGTACAAGACAAGGATTTTCTCTATCACCCCTCCTATTCAATATAGTTTTGGAATCATTAGCAACAGCCATTAGAAAAGAGGGAGAAATAAAAGGAATAAGAGTAGGTAAAGAACAAGTTAGATTATCACTATTTGCAGATGAAATGGTACATTTTTTGGAAGACCCCAAAAATTCTACCAAGAAACTACTAGAACTGATAAGGAAATTCAATAGCATAGGAGGATACAAAATCAATACTCAAAAGTCAATGGCATTCCTCTACACAGATAAGAAGCACAATGAAAAGGAAACAATAGAAACAATATCTTTCACAGTAGCACCGCGGAAAATGAAATGTCTTGGAATTCACTTAACCAAGGAAGTCAAAGATCTTTTCACAGAAAATTACAACGCTCCAAGAAAAGAGACCATATAGGATTTCAAAAAATGGAAAGATATTCCATGCTCCTGGATAGGAAGAACCAACATCGTGAAGATGGCCATACTCCCAAAATTGCTGTACAGATTTATTGCAATCTGTATCAAAGTGCCACCAACATACCTCCGAGACATAGAGAAATCATTCCTAAAATTTATTTGGAACCACAAATGACCTAGAATAGCAAAGGCAATCTTGGCTAATAAAGATAAGGCAGGAGGCATCACAATTCCTTACTTAAAATTATACTACAAAGCCACTGTGATAAAATCAACATGGTATTGGCAACGAAATAGACCTGAGGATCAGTGGAATAGTTTAGAAGACGCAGAGGCATCTACAAAAACACTCAGCCATCTTATCTTCGACAAAGGGGCTAAACATACTTACTGGAAGAAAGATAGCCTCTTTACCAAATGGTGCTGCAAAACCCTTATTTATACATGCCAAAAACTACAAGTAGACCCAGCTCTATCTCCATGCACTAAGCTAAAGTCAAAAGGGAAACACTCAATCTCCTGGAAGAGAAAGTAGGAGGAACTCTTGAAGACATAGGGATAGGTAAAGAGTTCATGAGCAAACATATATTTGCATGGGAAACACTTGAAAGAATCAAAAACTAGGATCAACTCTTGTTGAGGAGCTTCTGCACATCAAAAGAAATTGTCAACAGAGAGAAAAGACAACCCATAAATTTTAAAAAATTGCTAACTAATAAGCCATCAGACAAAGGTGTGCTTTCTAGAATATATAAAGAACTAAGACATAACAGAGCCTTCAATCTTATAGACCCAGTTCAGAAATGGGCATCTGAGATGAATACACACTTCTCAGAGGACAAAATTAAAGAAGCGAACAAATATATGAAAAAATGCTCCACATCACCAGCCATCTGTGAAATGCAAATAAAAACGACACTGAGATACCATCCTACTCCAGAAAGAATGGCTATCATAAAGAAAATAACCAACAACAAAGGTTGGAGAGGATGTGGGGAAAAGGGAACACATCTCCACCACTGGTGGGAATGTAGACTGGTACAACCATTGTGGAGATCAGTGTGGAGACTCCTCATGAGAGTAGGACTGGAAATCCCATTCAAGCCAGCTATCCCCCTACTGGGAATTTTCCCAGAGGAACTGAAGACATTATATCACAGTGATATATGTGTACCTATGTTTATAGCAGCATAATTTGTGATAGCAAAATCTTGGAAACAACCAAGATGTCCATCACATGAGGAATGGTTGAAAAAGATGTTGTGTTTCTGTATAATGGAATATTATTCAGCTATAAAGAATGATAAACTTGAATCATTTATATTGAAGTGGATGCCACTTGGACATATACTCATAAATGAAATAAACCAGACACTTATGTGCAAATATCATATAATCTCCCTAGTATAAGTATCAAAAAGAAGAAATACAAAGAGAAATGTACAACAACTAAAAACAATTGAGTCAGATAGGGCAAAATGAATGGCATACGCTGCAGGATACTCATCACCTTTTCTTCTGGATGGTTAAAATTGATCACAGACCAAAATTGGAGAAATATAAGAACCGCAAGGTGAGCCAGCATTTTGGCGCTAGCCTTTCAAGGTCAGCAAAGACTCAGGACATAGGTGAACCTGTGCTGTAACATCATGAAATTCAGTTTTGCCCCAAATTTTCTGAACAAGGAGATTATGGAGCCACAGACGAAAGAGATCAGGTTTCTATAGTGTGCCTGGGGAGAGTCACATGGAGAGAAAACTTTCGCTCAGGCTCTCACAGAGAGTAAACTTGTCAAGCATTGGCCGTGACTCATCCACATCGATGACACAAACAAAGGATCTACAGAATAAGGTACAGGATTACAAGATAAACCCTGAGGGGACTTCACTGACCTCATCAGAAATAAAAGTTTTGGTATATAGGTCTTGCTCTATATGGTCTCAACCATCCAGCAGAAAAATATAAAAATGAGGTATACAATGCAGGGCCATAATAATAAGTTGAGCTGTAAATGGCTACGGTCAACAACTTCTTCAGATAATTCACTGTTGTTGTGGAATGGAAGGGGTATAGAAGGAAAAATCATGATGTGAGTGTATGGGCAGTAGAGTTGGGATAGATAACGCTGTGCTTCTACATAATTCTATGAGAGGCAAGATTTGCTCTAATGGTGGTTGGACAGGATATTATGTCGGCTTCTAGTACTATGGACAACCACTAGGAAAATAGCAAAGTAGAAAGTATTAATTATTGAATCTGTGATATAACTCAGGTTTAAAAAATAAGATAATAAACAGCTACACTCTCTTAATTTACTAAGATACATGTACTATAATAATGTCTGTAAGTATAATATCGTGTGTGCACCTTGTATTATACCAAAACATTATGAAAATAGCTTGCAGTGTATTAATTTATCGAATCTATCTTGTTAATGTGTCTTAAAACTGTCTCATTGATATTTGTACTTCAATAAAATAAAAAACAAATTAAAAAATTAATACATTGCATATTGTTTTTGAAGTTGTACAAGGTACATGCATGATATTCTACTTACAAACACTATTAGAGCAGATGCTTCTAATCAATGAATTAGGAGAATGTAGCTGTATACTTATTTTTTTCAAGCTGAATTATATTACAGTTTCTGTAATAAGTTCTTTCTGCATTGTTATCTTCGTAGTGATTGTGCATAGTACAAGAAGCTGACAGGATATCCTGTCCAAACATTATTAGTGCAAAAGTTGCTTCTCATAGAATTATGCAGAAGTATTGCATATTTATCCTAACTGTACTATTTATACAAACTAAGAATCATTTTTCCTTTGTATTCCTTTTTTTGCTTAGCCCTGTCAAAGATGGGCATTCCACTGTCATTCTATTATTATGGGTATCAGAACTCAGCAAAATAATCAAACACAGTGCAGCATTCCACAATAATACTGGATTATCTGGAGAAGTTGTTGAATACAGCCATTTGCATCTCAGGTCTGGGAGGTATGTTGGTGGCAGTTTCATAGGGATTGTATTAAATCTGTATAATTTTGGGAGTATGGCCATCTTCATGATGTTGGTTTTTCCTATCCAGGAGCAGGGAATATCTTTCTGTTTTCTGAAATCCTTTATGACCTCTGTTCTTAGGTTGTTGTAATTTTCCATGAAAAGATCTTTGACTTCCTCTGTTAAGTGAATTCTAACGTATTTCATTTTCCGCGGTGCTATTGTAAAATCTATTGTTTCTATAGTTTCCCTCTCAGTGTGTTTGTTATCTGAGTAGAGGGACATTATTGACTTTTGAGTATTGAATTTTTATCCTTCTATGCTACTGAATTTATGTATCAATTCCAGTAGTTTTTAGTAGGAGTGTAGGGATTATATATTCTTGGTGGAAGTTTTTGGGTTGTCCAAGTAAAGTATCACGTCATCTGCAAATAGTGACAGTGTAACTTCTTCTTTACCTATTCTTATTCCGTTTATTTCTCCCTCTTTTCTAATGGCTGTTGTTAATTATTCCAAAACTGTAATGAATAGGAGGGGGGATAGAGGCCATCCTTATCTTGGGCCTCATTTAAGAGTAAAAGATTTCAGTTTTCCCCATTTAGAATTATAGTAGCTGTTGGGTATTCATAGATGGCTTTCATCAAATTGAGGTAGAGGCCTTCTATTCCAATTTTCTGTAGGGTTTTGAACATGAATGAGGGTTGGACTTTGTAAAAAGCTTCCTCTGCATCAATTGAGATGATCATGTGGATTTTAGATTTCAGTCTATTAATATCATATATTATATTTATAGATTTTTGCATATTGAACCATCCTTGCATTCCAGTGATGAATCCTACCTGATCATGGTGTATGATCTTCTTGATGATTTGCTGTATTCTGTTTGCTAGGATTTTATTGAAAATTTTTTCATCTATGTTCATGAGCGATATTTGCCTGTAGTTCTTTTTGGTTGTGTCTTTCTCTGGTTTTGGGATAAGTATACTTGCCTCCAGCAATGATTTTGGGAGGACTGCTTCTTTTTCAATTTCACTGAAGAGTTTGAGGTTTGTAGGGATTATATCTTCTATAAAGTTTCTTGTAGAATTCCACTGTGAATTCAGCAGAACCTGGACTTTTCTTTGTCAGGCTGTTTATTAGGTTTTGTATTTCATTGACTGTTATTGGCTTATTGAGACCTGTTTTATCCTCTTGATTCAGTTTTGATAATGCGTTTCTTTTCTGGAATCTACCCATTTCTTCTGTGTCTTCTGTTCTATGAGTGTAAATATTCTTGAAGTAGCTATTGATAATCTTCTGAATATCCACTCGGTCTGTGCTGATTACACCCATTTCATTCCTTTTTTGCTTGTATTTGAATTTTTTATTTCCTCTATCTGATGTGGTTTGCTAGTGAGTTATCAATTTTATTTAGTCTTTCAAAGAACCAGCTTTTTGATTCATTAATTCTTTGAACTGTTTTCTTCATCTCAGTTGAATTAATTTCTGCTCTAGTCTTTATGATTTCTTCCCATCTTTGCGCTCTGGGTTTGGTTTGCTCTAATTCTTCTAGAAGTTGGAGGTGCAACATTAGGGTGTTTATTTGTTCCTGTTTTGTTTTCCTAATGTGTGAGTTCATAGCTATGATTTTCTCTCCAAGAACTGCTTTTGTCATATCCCATACATTCCGGTTAGCTGTGGTTGAATTTCATTGAATTGTAGATATTGTTGAATTTCTTGTTTAATGTCATCTGTGGCCAATTGATTACTGAGTAGGGTATTGTTTAATTTCCATGTATTTAGCGGGTTTTTTTTTTGTTGTTGTTTCTTTTGTTGTTTAGTTCCAATTTTACTGCATTGTGGCATGATAATATGCATGAGATAATTTCTGTTTTCTTGCAGACACTTAAGCATAACATATGGACTAGTATGTGGTCTATTTTAGGAAATGACATATGTGCAAATGAAAAAAAATATGTATTCATCTGTATTTGGGTGGAAAACTGTGTATATATCCACAAGGTCCATTTGTTCCAAGCTCTGGTTTAGTTCTACCACTTCTTTGCTAAATTTTTGTCTTGTGGACCTATCTTTTTGAGATAAAGGGGTGTTAAGGTTTTGTGTTAAGATTTTGGTTTTGGATACTAGATTTTTCATGTCCATTAAGATTTGCCTTACATAGTTGGGTGCTCCTGTGTTTGGTGTATAGTTATTTATGAGTGTTACCTCTTCCTCTGAACTTTTCCCTTAACCAATATATAGTGGCCTTCTTTATTTCATTTGGTCCTTCTTGGTTTGAAGTTGAGACTGTCAGAGAACAGAATTGCTAGCCCTGCTTTTTTCTTAGGAGCTGGAACATGTAGTATTGTTTTCCATCTTTTGATTTTAAGCCTATGAATGAATTTTGAGTTGTGTGTTTGTTTTATACAGCATATTGTTGGGTTTTGTTGTCTAATCCTCTGTGCCTGTCTGTTTCTTTTAATTGGTGAATTGAGTCCATTTACAATGATGGTTGCAATTGAAATGTGCTGACTTACGACTGTCATCTTATTTACCTGCTGTTGTTTACTCCTTTTTGTCCTGTGTTTAATTGTCTGTCCTGTTTAGTGGGTTCCTTCCATTCTCATTCGTGGAGTTCCTATCATTGTGGTCCTTCTCTAGAACATCTTTGAGTAGCTTGCATAGTGCTCGTTTTGTCATCACTAAATTCTTTAGTTGTTGTTTGTCATGGAAGTATTTCACTTCTCCATCAAACTTGAAAGAGTTTTGCAGGGTATAGTGGTCTGGGCTGGAATTTGTTTTCATAGAGGACTTGAAGAGTTCTGGTCCATGCTTTGCTTTCCTTCATGGTTGGTGAAGAGAAGTCGGCTGTTTTTCTGATGGATTTTCCTTTGAATATGATCTGTTCGTTTTCTCTAGCAGCTTTCAGTATAGTATTCTTGTGTTGGATTTCTGGGATCTTGACTATTATATGTCTCAGTGTATTTTTACTTGGGTTGAAGTTATTTGGTGTTCTGTATGCGTTGGTTATCTGAATGTTATATTGTTTCCAAATATTGGGGAAGTTTTCTGTGATTACTTCTGCCTATATTCTTTTTGTATTATTTGTATTGACTCCCTTATTATCACTGATGCCAATTAATGTCACATTGTTTTTCTTGGCATCATCTTGCAGGTGATGGATTATTTTTTCCTGCATCCTTGTTTTTAAGAGATCCTTTCTCACCTTTTCACTAGCTGCACCAGCATCTTCAAGATCTGAAACTCTGTCTTTGCTTTCACTCAAATGGTTTTGTAGACTCATGATTGAGATTTTATGTTCTTTTATATCTCTTTGACTCTGCTTCATGTGATCTATTTCTTTCCTGTATTGCCAATTCAAGGAATCCATCATATTTCTGATCTTCTCTATTTTATTTTTTTTTTATCAGTGTCTTCTTCAGTGGTAGCTATTAATTCTTTTACTGCACAGTTTTTTCCAAATTGGGTTTCCTGTATATATTTTCAGAATTGATTCTCTAGTGCAGATGCTGTGATTTCAAAAATTTACTTTTTTATTTCCGAAGTTATTTCTGTCTGAGTTCCTCTTTACCTTTCTGCTGTTGTTTATTTGCTTCCACCTCAGCTAATTCATACATTTCAGCTGAGCTAGTGTCCTCTTCATTTATTGCTGGACTCAAGGCCTGAGATTGCATTTTTCTCCTTGTCTTTGTCATTTTGTATAGCACTGACCTCTGATTTTTGGTGTAGAGTTTTGGTGCAGTTATGACCTTAGTGCGTAATGAGATTAGTATACCAGTCTATTAAGTTTGAGATTATCCAGTTATGCCTGTCCTGGATTTAGCTGTTGTGTTCAGTTCCTTTTTGGAACCACTCGTTTGGTACAACTGTGAGTCTGTGGTTCCCCTTTGTTGTGTCCCTGGTCCAGGGAGCACTGAGGAGTGCAGAACTTCTCCCACACACTCAACGATCCGGGTGCGCTTGGCTTGGATTCCGGGAGAGTCACAAAAATTCTCACTCGCTTGGCGGGCTTGGGGGCAGGGGATCTGGAGAGTTGCAGGGCAGGCTGGTCTGGTGTGTCTCATAATTTCTTCCTATCTGTCTGATAATTTCTTTTGGTGTACAAAAGCTTCTCAATAATAGTTGGTCCCAGTCCTTAATTCTTTTAAGTGTTTCCTGTGTGAATACATGTTTGTTCATTGAGGAAATCATGCGGTTTTTAGTTTTCACTCTATTGATCTAGTGTATTACATTTATAGATTTTTGAATATTGAACCATTCTTGCATCCCTGGAACGAATCCTACCTCGCTGTGGTATATTCTCTTCTTGATCATTTGTTGTATTCTATTTGCTAGGATTTTATTGAGGATTATTTCATCTATGTTCAAGAATGAGATTGGACTGTAAATCTCTGCTTTAGCTGTGTTTTCGTTGTTTTTGGTATTAGTATAATCCTTGCATCTAGGTATGATTTTGGGAGGATTGCTTCCTTTTCAATTTCATTAGACAGTTTGAGGAATATTACATTTATATCTTCTGTAATTTCTTGTAGAATTCAGTTGTGAATCCATCAGGACCTGTATTTTCTTTTTTGGCAGGATATTTATTTTTTATTTATTTTTTATTTTTTCATTTATTTTTATTTTATTAAAACACAAATGTCAATCAGACAGTTTCAAGACACCTTAACCATACACATTCGATGAATTAATACATTGCAAACTGTTTTCATAATCTTTTGGTATTGTGCAAGGTGCATACATGATATTATATTTACAGATATTATTTTAGCAGATATCTCTTATCAGTGAATTAAGAGTGTAGTTGCTTACTGAAACACTCAATTTCCTGTAAGAGAAAGTAGGAGGAACTCTTGAAGACATAGGGGTAGGTAAAGAGTTCATGAACAAACATATATTCGCACGGGAAGCTCTTGAAAGAATCAACAAATGGGATCAACTCTTCTTAAAGAGCTTCTGCATGTCAAAAGAAATTGTCAACAGAGTGAAAAGACAACCCACAAACTTTGAAAAAATCCTAACTAATAAGCA
>PVKA01013866.1:35174-53978 GCA_004027165.1 Ctenomys sociabilis | reverse complement strand
AGTTAAAACTTAATTTTTGATCAATTTTGCATGACTATACCTGCACAACTACTTTGTAGATAACATGCAATATAATAACCAATTATCTATCATCTTGTTTTGAAATTCTGTATCATTTTATAAGATTTTTAAGTTTTTCTTCTCTTTAAAATAAAACTTTTATAGAAAGGTGTTAAGTATGAGCTTCAGGTGGTATCTGGTAGTAAATAAATGAAAATATCATCCTAAGAGAGACCAGACCAGAGGTGGACAAGCTGAGACACCTTTGTGTCCCCTGATGTCCATACCCGCTGACCCTGTAGGTGAAGCACACCTTCCAGGAAACACTGGGAAGACCCAGGCCACCTCAAGCAGGAGAAGCACTGGCTGGCTGGCCACTTGCTTCCTCTAGGGATCACCCATCTGCTGTTTCACAAGTCTTGGAAGTGGGATTTTACTAGATGGGCAAAAGGCTGAAGACATCTATTCCTGTACTTTTTAAAACTAGTTGTTCCATGACCTTTTAAGTTAATTATCTTTCATGGGGCTCAGATGATATGAAATGGATTAATTCAGCAAATATTCATGAAGTATTTCTACTTGGCAGAACATCATGAAAGGTATTATAAAAGAGATTAATAACAAAACAAAAACCAAACCATAACCAGTATAACCATAGATTATACTGGAACTGTGATTAACTTCAGCTAAGTGGAAAAGCTAAATAAATTGCAAATGTATTGGAGCTTAGTAGGCTAAACTGTATGAGCCAGTGAGGTATGTTAAGGAGATGACATGGCTCTGGAATCTAGAACCAGCCAACTGTTTCCTGAAGTCTTTCAGAAATTATGTCACCTCTAGAATCTTACTGTTCTTACCTACAAAATGCCTAGAAAGATTATCTTGGGGATTAACAAAGATAATCTGCCTAAATAAAGAACAGAACATGAAGGAAAACTTGGAAAACTTTAGCTTACTTATAGAAATGGGTATAGGGAAGCCCAAAGATCTGAGTACAGCCTGGTAAAAGGGAGCCCCTCGACCTTACTCAAACAGTAGTAGTAGTGCTTGGATTGCTGCCACACAAACAACTGCTTATTGGGGAAAAAGTTTTCTTCTTAAATTTATTTTTAAGAGTTTAAAGAGAGCAATATTTTTAAATCATAAAATAATTTGGCAATAAAGATCAACATCTTTCGAAGGAGTCAAAAGTCTCCTAGCAGAAAGTAAGTGACAGCCGAGTCCGGGGGGCTATCTTTACGTGTGACAGATGACGGCCAGCGTCCCTCAGTGACTACTGAGTGTAGATTTTGTGGGCCTCTGTCTCGTTCACCATTTGTTCCTCACTTCTCCAACGATCGTGCAAACATTTTAAAAATATTTGATCTAAATGGGACACTTGATTGACATTTCTTTCCTGAAAATTTAATCTGGGAAACAATGTTTGTTTGTCTACCGGAATTTTCAGGTGCCTACACCACATTCAAATTTAAGGTTTCAAAATTTCATTTCTGGCAATAATTACATAGGTGTGTTCTTCGTTTTATTTAATATCTTTTTCCTGTGTTTTATTTAGCTTCTAGAACCACACTGAGTATGTCATCACCACGACAGAGTGGTTAGTAAACCCTCTAAGTGCTACTCCGCAGGACTGCCACAGACCAGCCTCTGTCATAAGAAACCTCTTAAAATACACAGACAAGAGCCACGCTGGGTTTGCTGCCTCCGAGGGTATGAATTAAGGCTAAGTGCAAGCATATGCCTACAGAGGAAATGGTCTTACACTCTTTAAACATATCAAATAGTGAAGCAAAATAAAGAGGTACACGGCTTAAATAATATTCTCTCTTAGCTAAAACGACCACAGGGGGAGGGATGTGCAGACAGCCTCTGCCTGTCCCTTCAGCCCTTTGCCACTTGTGGAAGGCCGTACTCCACTCTCCACAAGAGCAGTGCGCACCCATGGACAAGCTGAAGAGCCTGTTCTGTGCTCTTTCGTGTTTGTAGGACTTCAAATACTGGAAACCAAAAACAGTATCGATTGCAGTGATATCTCTCAAACAGCTATACCTTGTAAATAAGGTCATGATTGTCTTAAAACAACTGCATGCCTGAGAATGGGCATGTATATATATATATTTTTTATTGGTGGAACCAGGGATTGAAGTCAGGCCCTTGCGCTTGCCAGAGAAGTGCTTATTCCACTGAGCCATCTCCCCAGCATGTAACTGTCTGAATTTTCCTCTGAACTCAGACAAGAAAGAAACAACCAATTACTTTTTCTTTCCCCCAAACAATTAAAACCAATCTCTGCGATTTCACTGCTATTTCCTGTATCCTAATGACAGGCTTTAAAGAAACTTAGGATGACTGAAAAAAACGACATGTAATGTTCTGAGAAGCCCTTTGGATTGTGGAGTGAACTTCAATTAATTCACTGATATTACAGGGCTAGTAAGTTCTTATCCTGAGAGACCATTATCTGGTTTAAGTGCAACAAATAAAATAATTCATAAAACTGCTCAGATTCATAGAGAAAGATAGCAGAGCTCTCTCAGGAAGAGCTGGCATCAATCTGCTATCCAAACAAAGGGGAGCAAAACCAGACAAATTGTTCACAAACAAATCATAAAACACAGCTAAGGAGAAAACAAAAGGCACTTTAAAATGTTTACATGCTGTCAAATAGTAATTAAACCAAAATAGAACAGGAAACACCCAAATCAATGAACTAGTGGGATTTTCTCTCTCCCTAGTTTCAAGGAATAGAACTTCTCTCAGGTGGGAATTAGGACAGGGTAGAACTCTGGCAGGAGAGAATAATTTCAATGAGCTCTTTCTTTAACTATTAAATTAGTCACAAGAGAAGAAAATTATGTAAATAAGTGCAGGTATACAGATTTCTTTTATGGTTCTAAGTTAATTAGTGCTGCCTCAAGAAATTTTAGCTCAATTTCTCAATCAATTCACCAATAGAGAGGCAATCCTTTTTCAGTTTCTTTACAAGTTGTAAGAAATACATTCTGTTCTACTTTAGTATTTACCAGTTCGGGGGCTGGGGCGATAGCGGTCTAAGTGCCTGCCTGTCAAGAGTAAGGTCTGGGGTTTGATCCCTGGTAGCGCATGCCATGCCTGCCCTGGAACACTGGGCACACAGTGCCAGCCACCGAAACCAGGAGTGGTGGCACACACCTCTAACCCCAGCAATGGGGAGGCTGAAACAGGAGGATCACTATGAGTCCGATCTGCATAGTGAGACCTTGTACCAAAAAATAAATAAGTAAATAAATGATGGATTGATTTTTTAAAAATTTAAAAAATAAATAAAATTTACCAGTTTTTAGTTTTTAAAAATTCTTTCAAGATATCCCGAAGAGCCATAATAATTTTAGTGGAGCGCTATCTGCTTGTTTGTTTTCACTGTAAAATGTGCTTGATCAATGAAGAAAAGGAATTAAGTTTCATGAGGCGGGGCAGCCAAGCACAAAGGCAACTTTTCACTAATAAACACTAAAGGCCGCCACAGGCGAAGCACTCCCTGGGCGGCAGGGAGGGGCGACCAGTGCAGGGGACGTGACAGTGACTGCAGGGTGAAGGCCTAGGTGCTGGGACCTGGGGATGAGACGTGCAGGGGACAATGCTCCGCAAGTGTGAAGCCTGCAGTAGGTGAGAGGCAGGCACAGACTACCGAAGCCAAAATGTCTGCTTCCTTTTCCTCTTTTACATGTTCTGGCGCGGGAGCCAGAAGCCAGGGCACACACGCCAAGCACGAGCTCTGCCACCCAGCTACACTCTGCTCCAAATTTGTTTCCTTTTGCCTTTTGCTGCAACTACTGCAACACACTGAAGAGCCAAGAAACAAACAAAATGAGTCGGTATGTGGAGTACCTATTGGCTTTCCTGCATATCCTGATAAATGTAGCCCTTAAGCTGATGGCTGAAGACAAGCTCCATTTTCCCAGTAAGATCCTTTTCAAATAGAGTGAGGTTAAGAGTCTGGTGGAAGGACGCCTGGCTCCTGCGATTCAGAGATGCCTGCCCCACCTCCCACAGTGTTTCAAACAACTCAGTCCCAGATATGAGCTCCCAGCTCCCAGCCCAGGCTCGGCACGGTGTGCTGACCTCCATGAATACAATTCTTTCCTTTCAGTTCCCTCGGCCACTCTCCCATCTGCCCATCTTCCCCTCCCAATACCACTTTAAGCATTTTCTCTATTGGATATCTGCTAGATGAAATACTTGGTGACTTTTTGTTTCCTGATTAGACCTGAACTCAATATTCTGTTCAATACTTAGCATAGGGGACTTTGTCCCAAATCAGGAAGCAGGGAGGCTATATGGTGCTATGACAAACACAGTATAATGGGAGTTGGAACTCAACTGAAATCTCCGGTCCACCTACGGCCATGTGACCTCTGGCAAGGTAACAAATCCCTTTCTGTTAGCTCCTCTGTACAGTAGGAAAGGCCATACTATCTGTCTATCAGGGAATTCAGGTTAAAGCATTCAGGCAGCAGTGCTGAGCCGAGGCCATGTGTCCCAGAGCTGGGTGTTTGTTACCGCTGAACTTCTAGAAGGTTCGCCATCACTGATGGCCTCAGCTACAGACACACACACACACACACACACACACACACACACACACAGCTGCAGCAGCAGTGGCAGAGGCAGCAGCAGCACACCTGGGAACTTCAATGATTCCACACCTAAAATAAGGTATTGTCTCAGGTGTGAGCTAAGCACAGGCAGGGGCTACCTTTCTGCATGAACTCAGTGTGTACTCTGTCTCCTAGCAGAAGCAATATCACCAGAAAAGCAGACTCAGAACCACATTAGACCAGTTAAACAGTGCCCAAAGGTAAACATACAACAAACTAAGTGGCTGATTGGTCACCCTAGAATTGATCAACACTTCATTCCATAAAATAAGTTTTGAACTATCCAGAGGATGCTTGTTTCATAGACCAAAAAGAGCTAAGGAAAGCAGAGACAGGACAAAAAGTGTATCAGTCATTTCAGTTATTTTCTTTGACAAGGGGTTAAAGTGGATAAGCTGACTTGGGTAGACTGGGATCCCTTGAGTTTTTGTTTGCTTCATTTTATAAACTTGGCAAGATTCAACAATCAGTTTGGTGGCATGTCACAGAGCTGGGATGACTCCTTTCTTGTTTGGTCTGGTCTGTAGGCACCTAGGACAGGCACTTTATCTATAACAGCGGCTTCCCATGAACTTTAAGACACTATATATTATAAAGTCCCCAGATGATTCCATGGTGTGTATGGCTGGAGGTAACTTCCTGGGTGGTGGAGGTGTTGCAGTGGGCACACAGAGCCCTCTCTATTGGCACGCAAGCCGAGTACCCCCAGCCACTGAGCATTAGTGAATGGTTGTATTTTTCTAGCATAAAACCAGAATTCAAGTTTGGCAAAGTGTTGGCACCTTGTGATATAGTGGACTTGGGGTTGCAGTCCGGGCGCTCAGTATCTGAAAGGTTTGCCATCACTGCCCTTGGGTGTGGCAGCTCTTAATTACCTATAACAATCCAAAATGGATCAGCTTCACTGTGACTTTCAAGAAAAAACTTCGGTATTTATGTCAAACACTGCCAGATGCCAAGCAGGTCCTATGATGTGCGTGTTTGTTTGCGTTTTCATGAGATGGAGTTAACGCACATTAACATGAGCCAGACATAAAAGAGAAAAAGATGAAATACAGCCAAGTTATTGTGGCACCAATAACAGCGATAGCTAAGAAAAGAAATTCATGACTCAGAATAAATAATTTCCATGCCAGTTACATTAGCATTGGCTTTTGGCCAGAAGCAAAGTACCATCATAGCTGCAGGGATGGAAAGTGCTGTCAAACAGATGTCCCCCCCTCCACAAATCCCGAGTGCTGGCTGGGGGTGACTTCTCACCAGCCACAAAGCATGGGGGATTCTGAGAGTTAAAGAAAAAAAATTAAACTTCCCATAATTCTGCTCTCAGTCACTGCAGTGCAGACCTGTACCCCAGCACTGCTCATTTCAGCAAAGTATTGGCCAGACAATACAAAAAATGGTTTCTTTTAGTCTTCACTGAAATTGTGTACCCTCAGGAAAGGAAAACAGACCCATCTTTAAACCAACCAAAGTTCCTAACCTCCTTTTTTGAAAATAGCCATAACATTGAAAATGAAAAATATTTTTCAAGGACAGCTGATTGCTCTGAACTTCCTATCCAACACACTCCCATAATTTTGCACAAATGTCAGTGCTTAAGACTCAGGAATAAATCAACCAGGCGTCACTTTGGAAAACACTGAAGTCCCCCACAGAGCATGCAGGCTGGCCAAGACTCTCAGAGTGCCAGGGAGACAGACACCTCACTCTGTGTGGACAGAACGCCCATTTTACAGCAAATGCCAGCCTGGAGACTTAAAAAGTGATAGCACTTGAGCGCCCCCATGACAAGACCACTTCACTAAGTCAGTAAACCTTAACAAAGGGTGACAGGTGCTGGCCAGAGGCCAACCTTCAGTGTTAGAAGCCCAGAGGTATGTTTGATTAAGACACATTCTTTGTGAGAAAGCTTCCTAAGCCAGAGACTTTCTAAGCTAGAAAACAGACCCCCTTCTGTGTATTTCAGAGGGATCATAAAATGTTTTTATATTCACCTTTAATTCAGTAAAGAGACTTTAGAGTTTCCTGGGATGGATTTAGAATTAGAACAATACTGCCTTAAAGATGTGCATGTATACTTTTGGTATTGAACATTAATAGGTCATGTTACATGATGGGTTTCTAGGAGCAAGCTTTGGGTGGGATTTATCTTTAAAAGAGGCTGAACTGCATGATTGCTGGCTCCATGCCTCACTCATTTGACAATCCCTGCTAAGGCCCAGTGAGCTCACAGCAGTCCCTTCAGCAACTGTTTTGTAGATGAATAGACTAAAGAGATTAGTGACTTTCTTACCAGACATTGTTTCAGCAAAAAGAATACTTTCTCAAAAAATGCTTTATTTCCACCTAAGAAATCCAAAGATTATCCTATGGTGTTTTCCTACAAGAATTTTTTTCCTCTGTGTTTAAAGTATTCAGGGTTAAAATGAAAGATCTTCTAAATGTATACAGTACCTTTTTTCTTCCTGAGTGTATTTCTGTTATTCTTTTAAAGTTTAGGCTGTTAGATGATGTAAAATCATAAACAATCGGTGGGAAAATTACATGTTTGAGGCAGACTGTCATCTATAGTTTGAATAAGAGCATCAATTTATGAGCAAACAAATGAGAAGGGGGAGAGCTCAGTCCTGCTGTTCCCTCTCCAAAATCCAGCCACTTCCTGGGATGGTCTTGTTAAGAAAAGATATTGCTCTTAAGCATCAGGGTTTACACAATCCTTTAAGATGACTGAGCCTTGAGAACTGTTTCTCCCTTTTACCTGTTTGATGAAATGGTTGGTTGTAAAGCTGTGTGCTTAAAAAAATAATGCTCAGATTTATGTGTGTTGAATTACAATCACTCCACTTCTCTGAGCTGGCTGTATGTGCAGTAGACAAGTCTGAAGCATGTGGGTGGACAACTGGAAAGATGACAAAATTTCCATCAAGGCTGGAACATCTATAGCCTGTTTGTCCTCTACTTAAATTTCCTTAACCAGAAGGCATCTTTTTCATCTTGGATGTACCCTTTTTCTCTCCCTTCTAAAGGCAAGGCAGCTGGGTGTGGTGGCACACATGTACTTATAACCAAAGCCTTCTTCAAGGCTGAGTAAGAGGATTCCAAGTTGAAGTCCAGCCTGGGCCACTTTGCAACTCAGTAAGACCCTGTCTCAAAATAAAAATAAAAAACAATAAAGTAGGAAGACACAGGGATGCAGCTCCCAGCTTGATTCAACTCCAACTATATAAAAAAGGCAAGTTTAAATATTTTTCTTCTTTTTTCTATAGGATCCACATTTTAACAAAAATCACCACAAAAATGTGTTTTTTCATAATGTTTCCCAACCATTACAAAGAACTGTTACTGGTTAACAATGGTGAGTCATCCATGACCTGAGGCATTGTCTGTGGAGAGGGAGAGGAGGGATCAGGTGCTATCTGATAAGAGAACGCACACTACCTGCTTTCTCTTCTTATGAAAGACACAAGGTATTTTTTCTAGTATTTTTGCTGATATCAAGATGCCAAAACAATAATATGACATTGACTTGTACTGTTTGCTACTTTGTATAAACAACTAAAAAAAAAAAAAAAAAAAAGAATATAAATAGTTCAGAAGCTCTATATTTTTGCCTACATGCCAAATAAAACAAAGGTCCAAATACAAATGGGCACCATTTCTTCACTAGGAATCCCAGCCCCAAAAGGTATTAATAATATAACTGATACACTGAATTTATATTTCCTAATTTACGACCCAGTACAAGATTACTTTGATGTTTCCATCAGAATATGCTCCTCAGACCTATTAAAACACCACAAAGTGACTGCTGACTCCCCCTTGCGATAGCCTGACACCAACACAACACCTCTCTACCACCTGTCCCAATCCCTTGTTTGTGCTTCATGAACTGACCGTCTCAGGCACAAATATATCCTGGGACTTTGGAAAAGGTACTTCCTGTTTCTCTATTGGAATTTTTTCAGCAAGGTGAAGGAACTGTCCTACGGTATTGTCTAAATATGCTAAATACTGACATGCAGTTGTGAACAAGAGGGTGGTCCTCTGGTCTGATAAAAGGACAAAATGAATGATAATGAGTTAATTATATAGCTCCAGAATGTATTGTGTAGTATTGTACTGTACTGTACTGCACCGTTCTATTCTGCATAGCATTTATTTTGCAGTCCTGAGGATTAAACCCAGGGCTCGGCACATATTAGATAAGTGCTATATCACTGAACAACATTCCCTGTCTTATTTTTCATTTCTTTTATTTTTGGGGTAGGGTCTCTAAATTATCCTGGCTGGCCTTAAATGCGCCATCCTCCTGTCTCAGCCTCCTTAAGTGCTAGGATTATCGGCACACATCACCACACTATTGGCTCCATAAACAGTTTTAAGGGATGAGTGTTTAATCTGAAGTAATTCCTCTCTCCCCATCTTCCTCCCTCCCCATTTCTTTAGTTCCTTCTTTGTCTCCCTCTCTTATGTTCTTATGCAACAGTAATGAAAGAGATGTTGGAATTTTTATGTGATACAATACACATAAAACTTGGCATCATAAATATCCAATTCAGTAGCATTAATGAACATCCATGTGGTTCTGTAGCCATCACCATATCCAGAACCTTTCATCAGCCCAAACTGAAACTCCACACTCATTAAACAAGAAATTCTTTTTCCCTCGAAACCATTACTCTAGTATTCTTATGAATTTGACCACTTTGTGTACTTCACAGAGGTGGAATCAAACAACATCTGTCTTGTTGTGTCTGGACTTTTTCTCTTAGCATAGCATCTTTGAATCATAGAATTTTCTTTTACTATTCTTACTTGATAGCCCCAAGGAATGGTCTTAATTAGCTTCTGACTTTTTCTGAAGTCAGAAAACTGCTAAACTAGACGATATCTAAGATCTCATATATTCTATAGTCCAATGATGAAGGGCAGTGTCTACAATTCACTGCAGTACCCAACATATTGTGGACAGGTGCTCCATAAATTTGAAGAATGTGCCAAGATGCTGGGCCACTCCTCAGTCATCTTTATAGTGACAGAATGGGGTTGGACCTGTATCAAGGCCATCATATCCCATATCTCTTCTATGCTTTATGTATATTCCATATGTAATAAGAATAATAATAGAAAATATTATTTCTTTAAATACATACCTTAACAGGCTGTCCAAATAGTTCAGCAGACTAAAGCACCTGCTTAGGCAGATGCAGGGGCTAAGATTTCGATCCCCAGGCCTGCCGTGCTGGCCCTGCCCCTATGGAGCACTGAGATGGTGATTAAGACTGGGTGTGAGGGCCAGACAGATGGCTCAGGGGAAGAAGTGCTTCCCTGACATGCACAAGGTTCTGAGTTCAATCCCCAATTGCGCCAAAACAAAAACAAAAAACAAGCCGGGCGTGGTGGCACAGGCCTGTAATCCCAGCACTTGGGAGGCTGAGGCAGGAGGATTGTTGTGAGTTCGAGACCAGCCTGAGCTACAAAGTGAGTGTAAGGCCAACCTGAACTGCATAGTGAGAACCTGTCTCAAAAAGAAAAAAAAAAAAAAAAAAAAAAAAAAAACCAGACTGGGTGTGGTGGTACGCACCTGTAATCCCAGCACTTGGGAGGCTGTAAACAAGAGGAGTCCAATCTATGCAGTGAGACTCTATAGACCCTGTACACCTGGTCCTAAATACAATAAATAAGTAAATAAATAAATAAGAATTGAAACACATACCTCAAGATGCCAGACAAAATCTGGCCCACTTGGCACTAACTGGCAAAAAATTGTTGGGTATGGTCCTATTTCTGGCAAATTCTACAAAACACTTCCTCATGTCTTCCCTTTGAATAATTCAGAACAATTTTAGAGAGGCACTGATTCTTCTAAATTACTACAAAGATTTAGATTTCAGGTTTTGTTGTTTGTAATGCATTCTTCTTGAATAAACAGCCAACTTTGGGCCATCCAAATAGCACACCTGACTAAAGTACCTGTTTAGGCACAGTGTATCAGCTGGAGTTTGATCCCCAGGCCTGCAGTGCTGCCCCCACCCCCAGGGGCATGCTGAGACAGTGATTGAGACTAGGTGTGGTGGCGTGTGCTTGCAATCCCAGAGCTTGGGAGGTTGAAAACAGGAGGATCACTACAAGTCTGATCCATGCAGTGAGACCCTGTAGATCCTGTAGACCCTGTAACTAAATACATGAAAAATTAAAAAAAAAACAGCCAACTTTGCAGACAAGCCTTTGTGTGACAGTTAATTGTGTATATTGTAAGTGCAATACCCAGTGGTTTTTAAATGTTTAGGGAATAGTATGCAAATATTTACCCATATTACCAACCAGAGGGAAAGCCTGCAGTTTAGGTCACAAACTATGAAATTACTTTATTTAAAAAAAGGCAAAAAAACTTCCAAACAATATTCTCTACCTCATTCTACTACAAGCAGAGAAATTCATAATAATGGGATAGTGTTGTATGTGGTAAAATTGTTCTTTGTTTTTGGAAATGAAGCTGTGAGTAACTATTAAAGAGGAATGCAAAGAAGAATTATAAAAGTCTTAAAACAAGTATTCCAATGTATAAAATTTAGCCCAGAATATTTAAAAACACACCTATGGTAAAGGGGAAAATGCACGTGACCACCAGGGAGAGGCTGGTGCAGAGCCCAGCAAGGAAATGATCCCCGGAAAAGGGTAGGTGGAGACAGCAAAGGCGGAATGGTGTCTAGGGACGATGTCACACGTTAACACACATGGCCACCGACCGTTCACTATGATGCCTGCATAAAACCGACGAAGTAGACTTCCCAGACAGACTTCCCAGACAAGGAAATCACGGACAGAAACGGTCATGAACTCAAAAGTGGCTCAGAGGCACTGAGAACCGGGCAGAGCCAGGTAGCACGTACACACAGGCAGGGGAGATCTGGGAGCAGAGAGGCTGACATCCCTATAAAGACTGTCGATGGGATCTGTCTTCTCCAGGGCTTTGACACATTTCATTTTTGTTGCTGTTCCCGGGGATTGAATGTGCAGCACCATGCACGCTAAGCACACACTCTACCCTTGAGTTACATCCCTAATCTGATCTTAAATTTAACAATTCAGATCAGTCAATCCATCCATCCTATGGCTTAACTGGAACTTTCCATTTTCTTCCTGGGCCCCCTCAAGTAGTTTGGGGATATATTTCCTTTTAAACAGATCCTCCAGTCTTATTTGAGGGAGTTAGTGTTACCTTACTTCTCATGGGTAATATATATTTGAATAACACCTGCTTAGCCCCTCCCAAATAAGTAGAATCTGCTTTCTTTTTATTTATTTGTTTGCTCTGTATAGGGCCTCGTTATGTAGCTTGCACTCTGTAGTAACCCTCCCTTTTCAGCTTTCCCAGAGCTGGGCACTTAGCCCTGTGAGCTATCTCCCCAGCCTGCTTTCTAATTTTTAAGGAAAAGGCAGATCTGTTTTCAAGTGACTTATTGCAACAGAGCACTAATAAAAAGTTAACTGCAATGTACTCCTGGTTATGAAATGTAACATTAATCAGATGACCTCAGTGATTCAGTAGGCCCAGAGAGTGGCTGACATTTGTGGGAGCTTAATGAAGACAACTGCTCTAAAGCTAGACAAGCATCATCACTGTAGCACTGTTCCTGACTTACTGTGACCCAAGCGCTGTAGGACATTTGCCATTCTCTCCTTTATTTTACAAATGGCAAAAATCAAAATGAGCAAGGTGAAGTAACTTGACCAATGACACTGATCTAACAAGTAACAAGAATCTCAACTCGGGCCATCTAGTTCCAAAGTCCATCCTCTTAATAGCAGATTAGCCTTCTTATCCTAAGCAAATAAAACATTTTTTAAAAATCTAAGAAGCAGACCAAAATTTAAATATAATATAGAAATAACATATTTCTATAACTAGCTTCAGGCTTAATCACAGAGTAGCATTATTAATTCAGGATGTTCTGTTTTCTGAGCTCTTCCTACATGTAACTCCTTTTTTGGAGGAAAAACAACACACAAAATGTATCACAGGCATAAGGCCTGGGAGTATTAGATTTCCTTATACATAACAAGACTGATCTCAAATCAAGCACTAAGAATAAGGAATCAAATTTCTAACTGTACAGATACAGTGTTCTTTTAAAAATCGAATGCTAACAGTACATGGGAGCATCAATCATCAGATTTTAAATTGGACAAATATGAAATCACGTAACTAAAGGGTTCATAAATGACTGAAACTCAGAAAGTGAATGGTTCAAAGTCATTCTTTTTTTTTTCTTCCTGTATTTAAGGCAGGGTCTACAGGGTCTTTTTTTTTTTCTTTTTTGGCAGAACCAGTAATTGAACTCAGGCTCCTGTGCTTGCCAGGGAAGCACTTATTCCACTGAGCCATCTTCCTGGCCCTTCTATAGGGTCTCATTACACAGATCCGACTTGTAGTGATTGTCCTGTTTTCAGCCTGACAAATGCTGGAATTACAGGCACATGTCACCCTGCCCAGTCTCAATCTCAGCCTCAGGGTACCCTGGGGGTGGGGCCGGCAAGGCACTCCGTGGATTGAACCCTGGCCCCTGCACTTCAAAGTCATTCTTAAACACACAACATTTGATGTCCTCTACGGAAAAGTTTTCTTTCTCCCAAAACTAACAACTGAAAATGGATTGGTGGCAGGAAGGATTTTTCTACTGACCTCAATATAATAATGTCAAAAGTCAGAAAAACACAGAAATACTATTGTGACTATATATTTAAGACAGGCACAGTGGCATATACTTGTAATCCCAGTTAGCAACAAAACTAAAGTATGAAGATTACATGTTCAAGGCCAGCCTGGGCAAATTAGATCCTGTCTCAAAGTAAAAAGGGTTGGGATGCAGCTCAGTGGTTGAGGACCCTTGAGTTCAATCCCCTGTACTACAAAACAAGTAAAAATTGCCTTTAATCTGTTTTAGGAAGTATATGTTTATTTGAAATATCTCATCAAGATTACTTTTTTTTTGTGTTTAGTACAGGGTCTCACTAACTAGATCAGACTCGTGGTGATTCTCCTGTTTTCAGCCTCCCAAACTATGGGATTACAGATGCGCACCACCATGCCCAACCTCAATCCCAGTCTCAGTGCACCCTGGAGGCAGAGCCAGCACTGCAGCCAGGGATCGAACCCTGGCCACTGCGATCTGCCTAAGCAGGCACTTTAGTCCACTGAGCTATCTAGCCAGCCCAAGACTACTTTTAATGAATACAGAGTGAATTCTAATTCACAAACACATCCTTTTACAAGCTAGAATAATTATAAAGTTGAGAAAATGGCAAGGCAACCAGGATCACAACTAAGTATTTTTGCTGAGATTCTCTTTTGAAATTTAGACTTTTTTCTTTGTTCAGATTCCTCTCTTAAACTCCTCTCTTAGAATAAAAGAACAAATTTTATTTTAATAAGATAATTTCTTTTAATAAGGTAATTACCTCTATTTAGAATCCAGTTCTCTCCAGTTAGACTAAATTAGTGAACCTATTTTCACAACAATGGTGATGTCCAAAAGTCCTTTTGCCAACATACCTCAAAGGATGTCTAATGGATAGAACTGCTCATATTACAAAATAAGAACAATTACCTGTACTTTAGTCATCACTGACAATGCCTTTATGTATTAGTTTTCACTGCTACGCAGAGTAACAGTCCTCCCTGATGTCCACTTCCTAAACACCATGGCCTGTGAGTAGGTTACCTTCTATGGCGTAAGGGTCTTGGGGATACCTCCACAGAGAGAGGCAGAGCACAAGTGTAGGGCTGGAGGTGTGAGAACAGAAATAAGGTCAAGGGCTGCAACATGCAAAGAAAAAGCCAATCTGATATCAAAGGCTCTAACGATGGAGGGAGGGCAGCAGCCCAGGAACACAGGCACCTGGTCACGGTGCAAGAGCCAAGGAAATGGATTCTCCAGGAAGGGAGAGCTTCCAGGAAGGGAGCCACCCTTGCTGAGCCCTTGATTTTGGCCTTGTGAGACCTCCACTGGACTCTGAGCATGCACAGCTGTAAGATGATAATTTGGTTTTGTTTGAAGCCACCAAATTCTAGTATTTTGGTATACAGTATAATTCATACAGACACACAAAGTGGAAAGCTAGGTCTACCCTCAGTGACTCAATAAAGTATTGAAATAGTGCCAGAAATATGGATATCTAGAAAATATTTTGCTCAACATGGAATGAAATTGCACAAAATCCAATTTTTACAACAGCACAGGTCATTTTTTTATATCAACAATCAAGTGAATGATCTGTAACCTATGCAGGTAATTCATGAAAAAAAAGGATAATGCATAAAAACAGGATTCCCTTTGGCATAATTTATTTAGCTACCCACAGCCAAATACATGCTATTATCTCTGATTTCTAGATCTCAGTCTTGTCTCCTAAGTGACTTCTCTCAGAACAGCCTAACAGGTGTCAGTGTCTCTTGGCGACACCTCTTATAAGGTCCATAAGACCTGGAAGTGTCCCCTTTCCAACAGAGCCCCTAAACACCTCTACCTGTACTCCACTGAACTGAGGACTATTACCCCCTCATGGAAATGCATGCTGAGTTCTTTCTTCCTTGCTCTTCCTCTTTTTCTGGATGCTACATTATTCTATAGAACTTTGTTCTCTCCCTTTCCTCTCCCCCAGTAGTAGGGAGAAGCACATCATTCTCTTCTACCTACACATTAGAGGCTGAGAACTCTCTCTCCGGCATAAAGGAACTGCAGAGTTGCCTTCAGCTGAGCTCAGGCTAATGTTATACCAGTGCTCTGCCCAAATCTAGCATCCAGGATGTGTGGCTACCAGCAGGCCATGGAGGAGGGATGGTCCCAGTGTCTAGCACCAGAGGCTTTTCTCAGACAGTGAAGGGTCCCTTATGAGGTTCAGGAGTGCTTGCACTGAAGAAAGAGAACATAATAAGCCATAAGGCATTTGCCAGCTATGCACAATTATAGACTTTTTCTTTGAGTGCATAAATGGCCAGCATCCTAGGTTTGAAAAAAAAATATTTTGTATCAACTTTCACTTGTACTTGGGCTAAGCAGGCACTCATTGCCTAATTAACAATGTGCTCATCTACACAGCAGACCTGTAGCACTGTCTTGGTCACAATTCAAATGAAACAACCAACCTGAAGACAGACTGCCTCCCCAGAATGACTCAGACTCCAGCAGGAGTGGCAGAAGATACCAGCTTGTCATTAAGGCCTGGTCACATCCACCTGCTGGCTCATACCCCTCCCACTCGCAGCATCCTGCTGGCTGGCTCTCGAGTCTGCAAAGATGCCTGTCCACCTCACCCCTATACCATGCTGCAGTAATTCAAGTGACTTAAGACAGTATTAAGCAGATTGTGATACAAAGAAAACACTGTCTGTCACCATGAAACTTGATCCAGGGAAAGTAAAAATAAATAAGGAATTTCCCTTCTACTAAAACCCACTTCCCAGCTGCCTATAACCCATCGGTGCTGTCTGTGGTCCCTGTTGATGATGGTGATCTGATATTTCAGTGGTAGCCATCCCACCCATGTAGCAGAATACACAGAGTTCACTATCAAAGTTCCCCATCAGTACGCCGTTGCTTATGCAACAATATTCAAAGAACTCTTATTTTGCTGACCAAATAGAGAATGTTAGTCCCAAGAATGCCAAACAGGGAGCCAAAGGCTGTCTTTAACTCCATCTATGACAAAATAATCATTCAGTAGCTAGTAGCCACCTTGTGGCCTAATTAATCTGCTTTTCAAAATGAGACAACAGCCATTTAGCCACCATGTTCCAGTGATTCAGCCCCAAAGCCTTATTTCTTGGTGACCTCTGAAACTAAGTGCACTCAGATGCAACAGGAAGCCCAAAAAGTCTCAGAATTTTAAACACGTCTTCAGATTTCTCTGGTAGTTTTTGCTCCTTCAGTCTCACTTCCTCTCTCTACTTCAGCTTATCTCTGTCACTTCCTTGCATCGATCAAAGACCAGCCTCAGATTGCTAAATCCCCTCTACACTTGACAGGAAGTCCTTTCTTAATCATTTACAAGTGATAGGAAAATTGTGTGTGGACAACTGGAAAAGATTAACAATCTACCTAAAGGAATAAAAACATCAAATGTAAGTGACATGAGCACCTACAAGGTGTTTCTTCTCTCAGCCATACTGCTCTGAAATTCTATAAAACTCTCTCATCTTGGTCTAGTGCACAAGACCGAATCCACCAGAAAGCAGTGTTACAATATCCTAAACATGGGCTAGTTATTCTAATTATGGAAGGAAGATTGAAGAAAGCTTTTACTTCCCACCAATCCAAATGAAGGTGCCCTGCAAGCAATCCTAGTATCTCATTTCTTTTTCCATGCTAACAAGTAAATGATGAAAAGGAAATGTGGGTAACAGGATAAGGCAGCACCAGCAGCTAATAATTTAAAGGAGAAAATATAATCCACTTTTAAATTATGTTTATCACAAAAATGCAGTTTGTCTGTGGCTTCAAACATAGGAGAGCAACTGTTCTCCATAGGCAATGAGATTACAATTGATTTCAACAAGGCCTGATGTTAGCTGAAGATATAAAGACATTCTTACAGCAAAGAACTACAGAGCAATGTCAAGGTTATTTTTTCCCCTTTCCTTGTAGTAATTCTTATGTTGTCAGTGGTAAGCTAGGGATTTTTTTTTCAGTTTGCTCTATTTAGATAATAACCTTTCTAAAACATCCAGATCTTGGTTTATAAATGCCATCCTCTACTAAAAGGAACACAGTATCTATGAAGAAAGCCAATTTCATGGCAGAAAATATACAAGGCAAGTCTGGAACACTGTGTTATATGTCAAGTAAGAGAAGAGCTTAAAGAATGATGTCAAACGAATGCAGGGGCAAGTTCGATGGAATCTGAACTGGCAAAATCTGAAAAATTTGAGCAATGAAGAAATGATGAATACTAATGATAATAGATTATAATCCATAGACTCAAATAATATTCCATGAATATTGCTAAAAATGAACAAATGAAAAATAATATAGACAACTTTCTACTTTACAATAGAATGCCAAGTTAAAAAAAAATCTAACTGGGCATGGTAGTGCAGGCCTGTCAATCCAGCACTCAGGAGGCTGAAGCAGGAAGATCACTGTAAGTTTGAGGTCAGTCTGAGCTGTTCAAGGTCAGCTGAAAATGCATAATTAAACCTTGTCTCAAAAAGACCAAAACAAAAACAACCAAACAAAAAACAAGCAAGCATGAGAAGGTAGAGAAGGACCAATTTTAAAATAACTGCTTTTATTTAGCAACAACTGATTGTGTCAAGAATTATAAATAGATGCTAAAATGATTGGACAAAAGACTGATGAAGACTAGAATATGTACAGTGTCTTCATGTATCAGCATAAAGCATTTTTAGCCACCTGTTAGTTATTTGCCTAATCTACTTCTGGCTGGGACGAAATATACAACACAGTGTGCAAGTTAAAGAAGGAAAGGTTTACTGTAGCCCATAGTTGTTGGAGGCTTCAGTCCCTAGTTGGCTGGCCCCAAGGCAGGGCAGCACAGCCAAGGGCCACCACAGAGGAGAAACACTCAAGGCATGGCAGCAGCAAGCAGTGAGCACCAAGGACAGAGAAAGAACACACACACACACACACACACACACACACACACACACACACACACCCTTCCTGGGCGTGCTCACAGTGACCCACCTCTTCCCACCAGGGTTCACTTCCCAACATCAAAGCCACCAGAAACCCACCAGTGGATTAATCCATTATCACACACCTGTGATCCAGCTTCACACACCCATCTAGTCATCCGAAAGTCCCATCGTTCCATGGAATATCCAGATATAAGCTAGAATATTATTACCCATTATTTACATGTAAAGTATGGAAGCCCAGAAGACAGTTTTACAGAAGTGTTAAAAATCAGCATCACCAGTGATGACATGAAGCAATATCATTTCACTATGCACTTCTAAAAAAAAAGGCACTGAAAAATCAGCAGCACCTACATGGCATTGATTCTATCCATCAAAAAAAAAAAAAAAAAAAAAAAAAAAAAAAAAAAAAAAAAAAAAAAAAAAAAAAAAAAAAAAAAAAAAAAAAAAAAAAAAAAAAAAAAAAAAAAAAAAAAAAAAAAAAAAAAAAAAAAAAAAAAA